>PVJS01063097.1:0-10569 GCA_004027185.1 Glis glis | reverse complement strand
CAGTATGCTGGTCACATTGAAAAACTTCTCTTCCCTCTGGGAACTGTTGGTGGTCGTCTCGCCACTCAGTATTCGGTGGTCACTGCTTGTCCAGATGACTTCAGCTTCAGGGTAACCCTCAGCTTGACATATTAGTTCATGTTCAGAAGTGACAGGATCCATGGAAATTCTTTGGTCGATTTTGCGGTATGGGGCTAGGTCATAAGCAAAAAGAAATCAGGGCTTTCTCTTGACACAGAATTAGACATGTGGCTTGGTGTTGTCTATGATAGAAAGAGTATCAATGCAGGCTGGTTCTTCAAGAGATGAGCTCAAGTTAGCTGCCTCAGCAGTGGGGGATTCTGAAATTCTGCCTCAACTCTTCTGCTCCAACATGGGCCAACAATGGACTCCTTACCCAGTTCCCCCATTATGCACATCTTATATTACCATGACACAGTCATCATAACTAAGGTACTACATTAGTATATCACTATTAACTAAACTTCATAATTTATTCCATTACAAGTTTTTCCCTAGTATGCTTTTTTGTTGTTTTTCTAGGATCCCATCTGTTATACCATATTATGATAATTATTTTTAAACCATTTTTATGTTGGCTATTTTAATAAATCATTTAACCATTATACTCAAGGCAGAAATTTTGATTCATTTTTAGATATTTGGTTTGGGACCCTTTTAGGATTAAGATGCCTAGTCTGCTGACTATTCTGATAGGTTGTGGAATGCTCATTACAAGTACATAAACATGTTTCTATTCTGTTGGCATAACCATTGCTTTACTCCTAATACTCTAGTTAACTACTAATCATCTAGAGCTTTAACTTTCCATTCCTTTACCAAAGACATAACAAAAGCTGTGTGATATAATATTTTCACAGAAATTTAACACAAAGCAGCTAGGATAAAAGAAAACCAAAATAAACAATGTTGTGATGTTTTGGTGTTCTTAAATCATGGAAACCACCACCAATGAAATCAATACAATTATGATTTCAAAACACACAAAGGTTTTTACAAGAACTTGAGTCCTCAATCTTGCATCTGTCATGTTGAAGAGCCATTTAAAAATGAATCCACTGATACTTCATTATGGTGCAATAATATCACTATAATAGGATCCAGTTCACATAGCAAATAGCTTGACTTATGGACAATTAAAAGTTCAAGCCTAAAAACATTGTTAATGGTAAAATGTTAGGGGTAAAATGTCTGCTTTTTACCCTTTCTATTATCATTTTTTTAAATGGAAGGAGTTTCATTTGTTGTTTCATATACAGGAGTGTGTATAAATATAGCACACCTCTAAGGGCCAATGAATAGTGGATTCATCCCACAAGGATTGACTAAGTATCCACTACATTAGTCTCCAAAGTGGGGCACACACATGAGGGTATAAGAAGAAAATATTAAAGCTTCCACTTATATGTACTTTTTCACATCAATTAAGAAATAAGTTAGGCTTCATTAGCTCTGTTGGTTGACACAGGGTCTCACTTTGCTACATGAAGTTCTTACAGGAAGAGATGATTTAAAACAGCCAAGGGAGGATGGTGACTAACTTCAGGGTTATGGACTTTCAAATTCTCTTGTCTACTTCTAACTAAAGTAATCATCTCACAAAATGAACAATTAAAAAATTCCACAAAGAAACTGAGAATTGAATATAATACATTCAATATACATTTGTTTCAAGTACAAACCAAAAAGAAATATAAGAAGTGACTTTTTATCAGCCACTTTTTGAGGGTTAAGGCAATAAATACCTAATTGTACTTAACAAAGTATTGGCTAAAAACCCTCAAGATTATTCAGACCATCTATCTTTGTTAATGATGAATTTTACCCTTAAATATACTATACTTTGACTTATTAGCTAATGATCATAAAGCATCACAATTAGCAAGATATTAAGATATTAAATTTTATTTCACCCTCTAAAATGTCTATTTTTGTACATTCCTGGAATGTATAATGCATTAGTGATATTGGGGATAGCCATCCTCTTTTGCTCTATAAAAATGACAGTTTCGTACAATATAACCTATATATTAGTTCAAAGCATATTCTTTATAATTACACACACACACACACACACACACACACACACACACACACACAGAGTTTAAAATGCTTCCCAGATGGAGTAGGTAATCAAAACATTTTGCAAACCCCTGGTTTACTAGATGTAGAACACTATGCTGATGTTTGTTGATCAAGACCAAGAAAAACTCAAGATAGTTTTGAAGTCATTATAAAACCTGATATACACTCTAGAGGTAAAAAGGTAGGCAGCAAAATATATTTTCTAAAAATAGCATGTAAACAATGAATCTTAACATAAGTATGTCCCAATAAAGTATCATTTATCATTTATTGCTTTTGATCTGAAACTCAAACTTTTTTTTTGCAGTACTGGGGATTGAACCCAGGGGCATTCTACCTCCAAGCTCCACCCCCAGCACTCTTTTTTATCCTTTATTTTGAAATGGGGTCTCACTAAATTGCGGAGGACCTCACTAAGTAGCTGAGGCTGGCCGTGAACCCGGATCCTCCGGTCTCAGCCTCCCAAGTACTGGGATTACAAGTGTGAGGACCTCTGGAACTTAGTGAGACCCTGTTTCAAAATAAAGAATAAAAAATACAGCTGGGGGTGTGTAGCTGAGAGGTAGAGTGCCCCTGGGTTCAATCCTTAGTACTGCAAAAACAAACAAGCAAACAAACAAAACCCCCCCAAAACCCAAACAAAAACAAAATGAAACAAAAAACCCAATGTTCATGTTTTAGAAAATTAAGCTGATCCTATTTGAGGAAATCATTTATTCATTCATTTATTCATTCAACAAATTTTTGTGTGTGTGCTTTTGCCACACTGGAACTCTACTATTTGTCAAGTCCTAGGGACATAACAATGAATTAAAACAGCACAAAATCCCCACCCTGTGGAGTTTATGTTCTAGAAGGAGGAGAGAGACAATAAACAAACAGATAGACAACAGTTATATGAAATGCTATGTAGCATATTAGACAGGGACAGATGCTATAGAGAAGACTTAAACAGACCTGGGGAATGTGGGGGAGAGATGAGGTAGGGAATGACAGCATTGGTCCATAGGATTCAAACAGCTTTGTCAATATGACTATGCGACATTTTGTTCTTTCAGGTGCTTAATTCCATTTAAGGTCCTGAAAGTATTAAGTGGACATTTCATTCTTTTCCCTGATATTAAAATTAGTGATTAAGGAAAAACATTTTTAACTAAAATGTCTTAGACTCTCAGATGCCTGAGTCTGGTATTTAAACTCACCAACATCAAAGGTATAATAACACCCTTAAGTGATAATGATAATGGAGTGAATCCAAAACCAGACCTTTTAAAATTTCAGTTTTGAGATGCTTCACCTTTAAGATCTCATAGTGAGTAAACTCCCTGGGGGAAGCTGGGTCACCACACATTTGCAGTGATGGGAAGAGAAGCCCAGAGTATTACTGTGAAATCATTTGCATAACTCAGGAGTTCTCCTTCCTTGTGTTGAAAAGCTGTGCATGCTGGCCACCAAGTTTCCATGCGTGGCACTGCCTCCGTGCAACGGCAGCTTGGTGACTGGCTTGTTCTTGATGCAGAGGGTCAAACTCTTGGTTTAGCTTAACTCCCAAAATCACTCTATGCAAATCAGGACTAGAACTCGTGTGTGTCCATCTAGTGACTTCTAAAACAAAATGGACCAAACAAATTAGATCCTCAAATCTGCATGGCTATCTGCCTTGCTCCATCAGGAACTCCTCTCTGGAAAAACCATCAGTGCCAGAAGATTTTCTGTTGTGTCAAAGAGAGATTATGAAACCCAGATAACCTAGAATAAACTCTTCCCTACAGTCTCTTCCCTGTGTACTCCCAACAGGCTGATGAGAGACCTCTGGAGACAGAAACTTAAACTCTATGCTTCCTTCTTCCAGACTACAAAGATTATGCTCTTTCAACTCATCCCAGGTCTAGCGATGCTGGCCGTGCCAGGCTTAAGGCTTGTTCATTTCTCCAAATGCCTTGGAATGCAAGAGATACCTGATATTTGCTGATGGACAAATGTTGAAAATATAAACAACCACATCCCAAGCTTTCTTTCTAATGTCACAAATGAAGAAGCATAGGTAAAATATAATGAAAATTAAGTCTACTTCACAAATGACATTTTTTTTGGTACTAGGGACTGAACCCTTCTACCTCTAAGCTACACCCCCAGTCCCTTTTATATTTTGTTTTGAAACAGGGTCTTGCTAGGTTGCTGTGAGTCTTGCTAAATTGCTGAGGCTGGCCTCAAACCTGCGATCCTCCTGTCTCAGTCTCCCAAGTACTGGGATTACAGGCATGCGCCATCACACCTGGCTCATCTTCTTAACAATGGTAGGATTAATTGAGTCAGCATCAGAGACCCTGAAATATACCATAAAATCGATGCATTTCTCCTAATCGCTACATAATTTTATTTGAGTCTATAATTATCCGTGATCCTTTATAATAAATGTAAATTTTCCTACTTATATTATTGACCTTCAGATTGATGATAGTTAGCTCAGGAATGGAAAGACCAAGAGATCATTTAATTCTGGTCAAATATTAAAAGGTTGTGATGAAAACAAAAGGAGCAGGCAGATAACCTCAAAGCTATGACTAGAGAGGTCAGATTTCAGCTCAAAACCAGGTAGAAATTTCAACAGGCTATGGCAGGGGGTTCCAAAAGATAGAGACATCATTATGGAAAGTGTAAGAACAGACAATCCTCTGGGGGATTTCTGTTCTTTGTGGGAGTTTGAATTAGCTGCCCATGCCTGGGATGCTTTGGGCTCTTGATGCTATGAAACTTAACAATGAAAGTAGAGGTGGTCAGCTAAGGTGTTTTCCTTCCCTTAGCTAGTACCAACCCAAAACTCTGAACTCAAGTGACCTGATGACATATTTGTGGGCCAGTACCCAGGAGCACACAGTTCTTCTTCAACACTCCAAGATAACATGAGTATAGACTCTCGAGATGAATGTGCAGCTGCTGAGCATAGCTTATGCCATTTCTGAGGAACACTAGCTTCCTCTCTGCTGAAGGTGGTCAGTTTTTGCCTTCATAGACTGACTTGAAGTCTTTGTGAATGTGATCCTTACAGTGGGGTTTGTATTGAATATATTTATTTGGGTTTGACCTAGAGAGGTTCAAAGAGAGGAAAATGTGGTAGACCTAAGAGAATAAAAAGTAGTAACTAAATAAAAAATTTCTGGAGGGACACACAAATAATGTTTACTATATCTGCATGTCATAGAAGATAGCGGGGAAGGGAGAAGGGATACTTTTGCAATTCATTTTATTTTTTTCCAATATCTTAATTTTGCAAGGACATTTTTATAATAATAAAAAGGTGAAAATGGGGAATTTATATTTTTACTTTTTGAAAACCAAGCATACCATAGAACTAGAACCTGGCTCTGTGTTGTCTGGCTCTGGATTTCCAGTGACTGCCAAATAGGGTGTGCTCATATGAAGTGCTCGCCAGATGAGTGTGTGAATGAATGAATGAATGAATGAACGAACGAACAGGCTGCTGCTGTTTTGCTGGAAAGTAAGTCCGGACTGCCAAGAATGAGAAGCTCTCAACACCTGGGGATGTGTTTGAATAAAGCTTAAGCCTTCTTCATCTATAATAATTCTTACCATTGACTTTCAAGGTAATCCGCTTGTAGTCTGCGCCACCATAGCTGATCAGGCAGCAATAAACCCCTGCGTCCTGCAACTTCACATCTGTGATCTGAAGTGCTGCACTTCCCTTGGAGAGCTGGCTTTTCAAGAGCTGGGCCCTCTGCCTATAGCTACTGTGCTGAACCGTCAGGTCTTCCTTCCCATTCACAAACTGAATAATTTGTTTATCCTCCTTTTCCCAGTAGACAACTAAAGAATGGAGGTCTAGTTGGTTTTCTACTGGGAATTTGCATTCAATTGTCACGTTGCTGCCATATTCAATGACATACTGGTCCTTGGGAACTGTGATTGTAAATGCTGAAAAGAAAGATGACAAATCTTCAGAAGGTTTTACAAAATGGGTAGAGGGCTTACAATCACATCTGGTAAGTTACAACTGTATTTAAGGACTTATTTTCCTAAAATACAAATTTGATCTAGTGGGCTTAAGCATATTTTGGGACATGGTATCTGATCCTATATTAGAATAATTAAATTCGTTAAACAAGTTGCCCCATAATTCATAAACATACATTACTAAAAATATCATATTTTGGTGGGGTACTTATAAGCAGAGACTTGATTTCACACAGACGTCCCCAGAATGTACTTTGATTGGATACCTGTTTGCCTTCAACACCACCCGAATGGTAGATTCTAACAGTTTTCTCTTCTTACTGCGCTAAACTTTTGAAAGTTTTCTGACCAGAGGTACAAGGGTATGGAAATTTAGGGAGGGCCTAAATTGCAGTATGTCTATATTCTCTCTGTACAAGGTCACAGGTGATTAAAACGGTTTGTAAAATAAAAAGGGAAGAGTAGAATGTTCTCTCTATAAGAAAATTACAATCATTTAAAATTATTATTTAAGCTTTTAACTCATGATTAAAATATTTAAGATACAGAACTTAATGAAAGGATTTGGTGTCTTACCATTCAGTAAATGACAGTAGGCAGTGAATATAAAGACATTAAATATCCTCATCTTTCTGGAATTACCTAATTATGGAAAACACAAAAAGAAGTTTGCTTCATTTAATAATTGAACACACAGTATGACAGTATGGCACTTGGAAATTCTAATGGAAACAATCCTAATAACTAAGGTGAGCATGGAGCCACAGCAGGGAAATAATTTGCAAGTTTAATACCTTCATTAATAGCCCAGAGCCATACATAGACAAGTGAAAAAAAGTTACTATGTTAAGATGAGAAATTTTAAATTTGGTTATAGACTTGAAAAAAATGTACACTCAAAGTATAATGTACAACTGAGTGTGGTGGCATACACCTGTAATCCCAGTACTTGGGAGGCTGAGACAGGAGGATCGGAGGTTTGAGGCCAGTCTCAGCAACTTAGCAAGGCTCTCCGCAACTTAGTGAGACCCTGTTTCAAAATAAGAAATAAAATAGGGCTGGGGGTGTAGCTCAGGGGTAGTATGTCCCTGGATTCCATCCTCAGTACCAGTACCAAAAAAAAAAAAAAAAGCCAAGAAAATACTGTACCCAAATCCTGTCAGCTATTTTATGTTTGTTTGTTTATTTTTCCTGCATCGTAACATATCTTGAAATCCAAATCTATCCAGCAAGGAGCATCTGTCAAAGCAAGGAGAATCTGTCTTCCACTTTTCAACCTTTCAGTGCCTTTCCCCTTCTATAATTAAATATTTTCATCTTACCCTTTAACTATTCAAGACTTCCACTTCACTATCCCACCTAGGCCAGGTTCAGACTTCAAAAATCTCCTCTTCTGCTTCTCATTTATTCCAAATTATAAATCCTATTCTCTCAATAAATAGCTTCTATTAGTAATGGGAGTGTGGGAAGAAGAGAGTTCGATTTGGCCAATTTATACTAAGATATAAATGTCTCGTAACCACTCTTCCAGAGATATCTGCCTAGCTTCTTTGCTTCATCTTGTCATCTTGCTTAAAGCTTTTACTAATTCTTTATTAAGCAAACAGCAGTTGAGTACCTCTTCTATGCCAGGCACCGTTTTAGAAACTGGTGATACAGCAGTGAGTAGGACAAATGTTCAAAATGCTGACAGTGATCATCTCTAGGACTGAAATTAGAGGGCAGACAAGTAGGTTTGCACCCCTTTATAATTTTTTAAAAGGGAAGAAAGGAAAAAAAGAAATGAGATTGTGAATGATTTCTCTGGTGTTTTTCTGTGTCCAAATTTTCAAATGAATGAATGTTTTACTTTCATTAACAGAAAAAAATTAACGAATCATTTCCTCTTACCAAACTGGATAGTATTTCACAGACCAACTTGGTATAATGCAAGAACCCCAGAAATGGAGCCAACATTTGAATTGAGGTAGAATAATGACATCAATTTATTTTTATGTTTTTCTTCATTATAAAAGCAATATAAGCATATTACAGAAAAAGAGAAAAGGAGAAAAATTACACTTTATTCTATCATTCTCACCCAGGGAATATTTGGTAATACCTGGAAACATTTTTGGCTGTCTGAATGGGTTTGGGGTGAGGAAGGGTTGCTACTGGCATCTAGGGGTGGAGGCCCGTATGCTGCTAAACATCTCTCAGGCATTTTTCATGGGTTTGTTTATTGTTTAGTTCTTTGGGAATTATCCAGTCACTTATTATGTCTGTATATGTTACTGGTTTCTTCTCACCCTGTGTGAACCCTTCATGTTAAAAGATATGTACAAAAAGGGTAAAATGAGTCAGCATCCTCTTGCTGGTATTAGGTGCATAGTTTTTATTTCTCTCCTCTTCATATACCCTGTAGATGGGAAGTAGGATGGCGTCCAGGTGTGAGGACCCCAGAGGTGCTGAAATGAGGCTGCAGCAATGAACTGTCCTTTCCTTGGTTTAAAGTTAATTGTACCACAGTTACAAAATATTAATGTAATATTCTAGACACAAACATACTTATTGGGCAGGAGAAAACTTAGGAGACCCAAGCAAAGCACTATTGAATAAAACAGAGGGACATTAAATCCACCGATGGATTATACCTAATTTTGTTGATGTTTATGGCATACTCTGGTGGAGTTCTTATCCTTTAAAGAATCTGATTGAAATTTTTAGGTGTGATGAAAGTGTATTGGAAGTTGGTGGATTAGATCTGTTATTTAATAATTTTTCATCATACCCTCTCCTTGGAGTGCAGCTGTCACTAGTGGGAGAAGAAAAGGGAAGTACAGAGACCACGTAAACAAACACTCTAAACCCCACATCAAGGCAGTTGGTCTAAGAGAAGAACCGACATCTCCTTCTTCAGGTAAGAAAATGACCGGTGTGAATTCCCAGACAAGAATGGAGAATTTCAGAGAGAATGAAGTGTGACCTGGGGAAGAAGCGATGGCTCATTCAGGATGGGGAAGTGGGTTTGTCCCTGGGGGAAGTCCACCATGAACTGATGTTACTTCTCTGTCTTCCCAGGGTAGGATGGCTAGAAGGAAGGTGCAAAGACGCCAGCTTTCTTTCTCAAAAGCAGGAGCAAGGATTAAGAGAGTTCATCTATTAAACCTTATTAACACTCCAAGCTCTGCTACACTTTACTAAACCTTGTCCTCAAACTCATTCCCTCTGGTCACCCTGAGACACTCTTGTACGTTTCCCACATGTGGCTTCAATTCCCCCACGGTATTTCTGTGACTTTCTTGAAGATTACACTTGAACTGCTATTATGTCGCTTCTACTTACCCTTTTTCACTGAAAAAGTCTAATTTTTTTCTTCAGAATGTCATAGTTCCCCTTAAATTGTTGGTGGAGGTCATTGTCAAACTATACTGTCCTTTCTGGAAAGTGATTTTCATTTTTTTAAAAAAAACAATTTCTTTATTGGTACATATATAGTGAAGCATGAAATAGATATAAACATTACTTACAAAAATGTTTGGGAAGAACCTTTGAAAGGTTGGATAATTGTCTTCTAGCCAGATAATAGCAGTAAAAGAACTTAGTTTTTGTAACTCATAAACTGGTACCCAGAGTCCTTCTTTTCCATTCCTTTCCATCCTCCTTCTAGTACTAAGGATCAAACCCAGGGACATTCTACCACTGAGCTGCATTCCCAACCCTTTATTTTTTATTTTGAGACAGGGTCTCACTAAGTTGTCTAGGTTGGCATGGAACTTGGCGATTCTCCTGCCTCAGCCTCCCAAGTAGCTGGAATTACAGGCTTGGGTCACTGTGATGGCTAGATTTTCTTCTTATCAAGACCATTTTCTTTCTAAGAAGCGGTTCCCCCCACCCCACAAGAGAATATTGGGGTGTGTGTGTGTGTGTGTGTGTGTGTGTGTGTGTATGTTTTCACTTTTCATCCAAAGGCCTTTCAAATACTATGACACTTTGACTAAGTAGTTACACTTTTAAGAATTTATCTGAAGGAGTTGGGCCTGGTGGCTCATGCCTGTAATCCCAGAACTTGGGAGGCTGAAACAGGGGGATTGCAGGTACCAGGCCAGCCTCAGCAACCTTGTGAGACCCCGTTTCAAAACAAAAAATAAAAAGAGCTGGGGATGTAGCTCAGAGGTAGAATGCCCCTGGGTTCAATCCCCAGTACCCCTCCTCCATCCCCCCAAAATTATCTGAAGGAAATAATCAGCAATGTCCCAGAGACTGATCTGTAGTGATGATCAGTGAATGGCCAAGGGAGTGAACCACTGTAAATACCATTATGTTCACCAGCAGGGGATTAATCTCATTTGGTTACATAGCACCATGGAATAAAACAGTTTTTTTTAATTAGAAAGCTATGAAATTCATAGAAAAGTATCCACTGCATACATTTTTCAGATTAAACCAAAAAGGTAGTAGTCCTTGTGTTTTTTTTTTTTTTTTTTTTTTTTTTTTTTTTTTTTTTTTTTT
>PVJS01063096.1:0-10569 GCA_004027185.1 Glis glis | reverse complement strand
CCCTCCTCCTCCTCCTCCTCCTCCTCCTCTTTCTCCTCCTTCGCAGTACTGGGGATTGAACCCAGGGGCATTCTATCTCTGAGCTACACCCCCAGTCCTATTTTTTATTCTTTATTTTGAAACAGGGTCTCACTAAGTTGTGGAGGGCCTCACTAAGTAGCTGAGGCTGGCCGTGAACCTTCAATCCTCCTATCTCAGCCTCCCAAGTACTGGGATTACAAGCATGTGGTACGCCACCACGCCCGGCCAATCGACCTACTCTTCTGCCTCTCACTTCCACTTGTAAGGCCTTGGTGATTACATTGGGCTCACTCCAGAAGGATTATTAATCGAGGATGATCTTGAAACAATCTCCCAATTTCAAGATCAGCTCATCAGCAACCTTTATTCCATCTGCTGTCTTAACTCTGCACTGCCATGTCATGTAACATCTTCTTGAGTTCCGGGTATTAGGATGTGGACATCTCTGGGGAACTTTTGTTGTTGTTGTTGTTTTTTCCTACCTAGTACAAGGTTGAAGCAGACTAAGCAAAGGGAAGCATGGGAAGAGAGGAAAGAGCTCTGGGATAGGGGCTGGGCGGAAGGCAGGCTATTAGCACCTTGCAAGTCAAATGTAAAGAGTGAGGAGAGAGATCTCAAGGCGGATTTTGAGCAGTGACATAATCCAAATGACTTTTTACCAGTTACTCAGGTTGCTGTGTGGTGGGTAGACTAGAGCTTGGGCAAGCGTGGAAGCAGATTAGTTAGTAAGCCACTGCAGAAATTCAAGTCAAAGATGAGGGTGGTTTGGACCAGAGAGGCAGCAGTGCAGGTGGTTAAGGTGTGGTCAGACTGGGCATGTGGCTGCAGTCAGAGTGTGGGATACCTGCTGATGTGTTGGATGTAGGGTATAAGAGAAGGGAGGACTCATGCACGACTGTGAGGATTTCAGCCCAATAGTGGGAAGAAGATACTTTCTATTTTGAGATGGGGAAGACTCCAGAAGAAGGAGATGGAAATTGAGAGTTTGGTTTTGGTCCTCCTCGTGCACATGGACTTAGAGACACCGAGGAGGCTGTTGGATCCATGAGGTTGTGGCGTTTGCAGTTTGAAGTCCAACTTCATACCTGGCTGAGCAACAGAATAAAAGTATTTTTTTAAAAAAGCTATATATTTTTATTTGAATGTTTTTGCAGGACAGGAATTCTAACTTATATTAATTTCTCAAAATGCCATATAAATTTATTTCTTTAATAGTTTTAGCATAATGATCATAAAGTATTACCTAAATATTATTAAAACCAATAATTTAGTGTTAAACTATAAAAATCAAAACTTGAAGCTGGGTGTGCTGGCACATGCCTGTAATCGCAATACTTGAGACAGGAGGATTGCAGGTTCAAGGCCAGCCTCAGCAACTTAACGAGATCCTGTTTAAAAATAAAATAGGGTTGGGGTGTAGCTCAGAAGTAGAATGCCCCTGGGTTCAATCCCTCCAAAAAAAAATTTTTTTGGGGGGTTGAACTGGGGACTGAACCCAGGGGGTGTTCTACTTCTGAGATATACCTCCAGCCCTTTTTATTTTATTTTATTTTATTTTTGTTTTGAAACAGGGTCTTGCTAGGTTGCAGATAGTCTCACTACATTGCTGAGACTGGTCTCAAACCTGTGATCCTCCTGTCTCAGCCTCCCAAGTACTGGGATGATAGGCGTGTGCCACCATGCCCTGCAAAAAACAAAACAACAGCCTGGTGTGGTGGCGCATGCCTGTAATCCCAGTACTTGGGAGGCTGAGACAGGAGGATTGCAGGTTCACAGCCAACCTTAGCAACTTAGCAAGGCCCTCAGCAACTTAGTAAGACCCTATTTCAAAGTAAAAAGGGCTGGGGGTATAGCTCAGAATGCCCCTGGGCTCAATCCCAAGTACCAAAACCCACCAAAAATAACAACAAAAAACCCTTTATTTTATCTCATCATTTCATTTTTATTTACTTATTTTTGTAGTGCAGGGGATTGAACCTAAAGCCTCGTACATGCTAGGCAAGGGCTCTACCATGTAGCTATACCCCCAGTCCCCAAATCTATTCGTTTTAAATCTTAACAGTTTAGATTTGATTGTTAAACCCCTATGTTCTTAGCCATAACGTTTCTTTTAGAACCAACAGAACTTCCCTTGGGTTCCAGCCAGGCTTATGTTAATTTGCAAGTCTAAGTGAACTATATGTGACCGTATGATGTTGGTGGCCAAGTACAAAGCCAGTAGATGGCAGGAATACGTCCTGGTGTTTGTTGCATAGCACCCGTGGCTATAGTTAATAAGAATGTATTGTATCTTTCAAAAACAGACGAGCTTTTATTTGACTAATTTCAAATGCTTTTCTGTTTCTATAGTATGGTGGTCTTTAAAACAACCATAAGCAAAAAGAAATCATAGTAAATATTCAGTCAATAGTTTTACATGAGACTGAGAGCCAAGGCCCAACTGGGTGTCTAAATTAAGACAAAAAGGAAGTAGCTGATATAAGGTTCTATGGAATAATAGCCCCATATTGCAGCAGTCTATGTATTATGACTTTGGAGTTTAACAAGCCACATTCAAACGAGACATAAGACCTTCTTCTCTCCCAGGGAGGGAATGTAAGTTTGTGAGTTTGTACATCAGTTTGGTAACAACCTGTCAAGGTGATGATGTGCACACCCTATGACTTAGAAATTTCACGTCTTAGTTAAATGCTTTCAAGAAACTCTTCTAATCAGCCCTGGGAGCCATCTACAAATATGTTCAATGCAGCATTTGCTGCAAGGTGTTTTGTTTTTTGTTTTTGCTTTTTTTGGGGGGTACCAGATATTGAACCCAGGGACATTCTGCCTCTAAGCTACACCCACAGCCCTTTTTATTTTTTATTTTGAGACAGGGTCCCACTGAAGTACTGAGGGCATCACTAAATTGCCAAGGCTGGCCTCAAACCTATCCCCCATCTCAGCCTCCCACATACTCGTATTATAGGTGTGTCCAACCATGCTTGGCTTGCTGCAGTTTCTTGAAGCAACAGTTAAAAAATAAAGTTAAAAAAAAGCAAGGCAATACTACATAATATTAAAAATAAATGATGAACAAAAGCTAGCTAGATAATAGATTCTGTTTTCTGTTTAGTAAATAGAGCAGAAAAAAAAACCTCCAAGATTTTAGAAGAAGGTGTCTAATAGGATACCATTTAATTGGGTTAATACATGATAATTATTACTTAATCAGTTCGTTGTATTTTGTTAATAGTACAAATTTTGCAGCCAGATTGCTTGGTTGTGGCTCTATCACTTATCTGCCATGTGACTGTGATTAAGTTATTTTCTCTCATTTGTAAAAAAGGGACAATAATAGTACCTATTTTATTGGGTTCTAGTGAGAACTTAATTAGTTAATATACACAGTGTGATTAATTATACCACACACAGGCATGTAGTAAGCATTATATTAGTTATTATGTATTGTTTACACATATATATTATCCATTTTCCTATATTGGTGACATTATATATCATATATTAAAATGTAACACATTAATTGGTGTGGTAAACAACGAATTTAGAGCAGTATGGGAGAAAAGGAAAGGGAATGGAGTTTCAACCGATTTTTAAACTATTTCATTTATTTAAAAAAAATCCTGAAGCAAATGAAGCAAAATGATAAGATCTGTCAATATGAGCGGTGAGTACATTGTTGATTGCTATATTATTATTCTCTCTACTTTTCTGTGTGCATGAAATATTTTCTGTTTTTAAATCTCAGAACAGAGCTGGAACATTAGATGCACAACAAATATCTGCTAAATGAATGAGTGATTAAGGAGTGGCGGGGACCGGGGAGGCAGCCCTAGGCACATCCAGCCTGACTTCCCTTTTAGTGTGCTCTCTAGTCTCTGAGCAGAGCAGCGGGGCATGTTGGCCATTAGCAGGGAAAGCTTCTTGTCTGCCGCAGTGGATTCAGGGAGACAATGGAACAAGGCTTTCAAGGTTCTGATGGGAAATTATTTGAACAGAATTCTATAACCAGGTGAACCTATCATTCAAGTGTGGGAGCAAAATAAAAACACTTTCAGAAATGTGCAGGTTCAGAACATAGACCGCTCAAGCCCCCTCCCCTTGGAAGAATAACTAAACAGTGTATTCCGGAAAAAATGAAAAAATGAATCAAAGAGGGAAGGCACGAGGGACACAAAATATGGTGACAAAACACAGCAAAACTTAAAGTAATTATTGATTGTGCAGGTGGCAGAGGGCAAAGGAGAAAAGCGAACCTGAAAGGTTCTTGATTTGTTTAGGGAGAAGCGAGTTATAATTGAGAGAAGCCGGTTGAATAATTGAAGAGGTTGATTTTATAAAATAAGTTTAAGAATGTGCATACAAATTAAAGGGTAATGACCAGAAAAATTGAAATAAGATATGTAACTTCCTAACCATTAAAAGAAAAAAAATGAAATAAGGGTAACACCACCAATTCAATAAAAGGAGGAAGGGGAAAAAGGAGAAACAATAACAAAGTTTGGTAAACAAAAAAAGAAAAAAGAAAATGCAGGTGTTAGTCTGAAGTGTCAATAATCACAATGTCAATGAATTTACTAAACCTATGAAAAGACAGAGCCCCTCAGATTGGAGTTAAAAAGCTGGTTGTGTGTGTGTGTGTGTGTGTGTGTGTGTGTGTGTGTGTGTGTGTAACATAAAACCCTAACAAGCTATATGCTGTTTACCAAAAACACCTAAAAGAAAATGATCTAGGAATTTAAAGTTAACAAAAACAGCTATACTATGCAAATATCAGCAATGCAAACCAATGTTATTTTTTAACATTTCATGTAGAGAAAATTAAGGTTAGGGAAGATTCTAATAACATTTTTAAAAAGCTTTGTACTAAAGGAAAATGAATATAGATTCTGTTTAAACCTTGGAGTATTTACAAGCAAATTTCAATAGATTCTATAAAGCAGAAATTATACAACCTACATTCATAACCACATGCATAAAATTACTACTTAACAACAAGAACATAGTTAAAAACAACAAAGACAAAAACCACTATCCTCTTGAAAATGAGAAAACACACTTCTAATTAACTTGGATTACAGAGGAATTAAATTTGAAATTACAAACTACTTAGAAATGAACAAATGCGCACACTCCATTTCAAGATCTGTGCGTGCTGCCAAAGCGGTGCAAATGGAAAGATTTCCAGCCTGCAAGTGCATGTAGAAAACAGAAATTGTGAAAATAAACAAACCGCGCATTTAACTCAAGGGCTATACAAAGAACAGAAAAAATAAATCCAAAGAAATAAAAGGAGGAAGAGCATGAGAATAAAAGTAGAGATGAACAAAATAAAAGCAAACAAACAGAAAAGTTGGGCTTCATTAATAAAACCAGTTACTACTCCTTTGTCAAAATTAATAAAATCGATGGTCAATCCAATTTAAAAAATGGAAAAGATAAGACTAGTATAAGGAAAAGTCATGTGGACAAAAAAACTGGATGAATACTATTATAACTTTAAATAAATACTAGTAAAATTGAGATGAAAAGTTTGATCCATAAAAGCACAAATCACCAAAGTTGTTTCAATAAGAATAAAAATTTCTGTGGACTATAACCTAAAAATAAGTAGAAAAATAATCAAAGATCTGTTTTCAAAAGGAAAGAAAATAGAACTAGACCCCAGTAGTTTTGCAACTTATAGCTATCAAAACTAAGGGACAGGTATTTTCCATGTTAGTAAATGGTTGTACTTCACAAAACAGATGGGACACTTTTCCATTTATAAGAAGCAGCTATTTCATGATCCTGAAGTCAGATAAAGATAGATCTTTTTTTTAAAGAGGTTAATCTCACTTAGAAACATAAGCATAAAATGTCTTAATCTAGAAATGTATTAAGAAAATACTGTATCATCCCCAAGTTATTGAATTTTCCCCAACTGAACAGTAGAAAATACATTAATAGAATTCACTATATTCTCTGCAGAGAAAAAGATGATCTCAATAAGTATCAAAAAAGTAATTGATAAAATGCAATATACATTCCCAGTTTAAAAGAAAAAAACTTAGTAAATAAATCAGAGAAGAACAAATCATATATTTGAAAAGGGGTTTCTGCCAAAAATCTAGAGCAAACATAATGCTTAATGGTGAAAATACTTGAAGCATTGAACTAGATGTTCCATTCAATGCAATAATGGGAAAAAGGCAAAAATAATAATATACATAAATACTGGAAAGAAAGATACAGAACTGTTCCGTATAACTAAAAAAAAAAAAAAATCCAAGAAAAATGTCTGAAAGATAGCTGGGCATCATGGTACACGCCTGTAATCCCAGTACTTGGGAGGTTTAGACAGGAGGATCACAGGTTCGAGAATAGCCTCAGCAATTTAGTGAGATTCTTAGCAACCTAGAAAGACCCTGTTTAAAAAAAATAGGGCTGGGGGTATAGCTCAGAAGTAGAATGCCTCTGGGTTCAATCCCCAGTACCACCACCACCACCACCACAAAAAAAAAAAAAAAAGTCTGAAAGACTTTAGAGTTAGTAAGAAATTGGGAGGGTAACCATTTAAACATCTTCATGAAGAAAAAGTATACAATTGAATTGAAATTCACAAAGTCCTCAAACACAGAGTTTCTTAACAGAAAACCTCAGTGCTATGAAATAACATGAATTGTAAAGAAATTATAAATTTAATGCTATCCCATTCAGTATAGCAACAGGTTTCGGGATGGAATTTGGCAAGCTGTTTCAAGTTTGTCTGGAAGAGAAAAACAGCAGGAGTAACATTTTTTTCTAGCTGATATTAAAACATATCTTAAAGGTTTAGTAGTTGATTCAGTGTGATATTGGCTTGGGAGTAGTCTAATAAATTGATGGAACAAATGAGGTGGTTCAGAAATAGCCACTTATATGTGAGAGATGCGTATACGAGAAAAGTGCCTTTTCAAATGAGTGGGGAAATGATAGATAATTTATTAAAGTATGTTTAAGTTAGTTAATCATTTAGGGGAAATGAAGTTCAATCGTGTTCATATACAATATAAAAATAAATGCCAGGGGGATGAGAGATTGAAGCATAAAGATAAAATTTAATGCATGGAAGAATAATTTCAATAGATGTAGAATAAATATTTGACACAATTCAAGATTTTTTTCGTTATTAAAATCTCTTAGAAAACCAGGAATAGATAAATGGCATCTATGAAAAAAACCTACATTGTACTTAATGTAAAAAATGGAATGATTTCCCCCTAAGATTAAAAATAAGCTAAGGATTAGATACTCATTCTCTTACTTTTATTCAACAGTTTCCTGAAGGTTCTAATCAGGGTCATTAGGCAAGAAATCTAAAGAAAAGGCATCCAGATTGTAAAGGAAGAAATAAAACTGCTTTTATTCTAAGACATGATTGTTTATTTAGAAAGTCCCAAGGAATGTACTAAAAAGTTACTAGAAGTAATTTTAGTAAAGTTTTAGGATCCTGGGTCAATATACAAAAATAAATAGTATTACTACATACTAACAATGAGCAAATAAAAATGAAAATAAAAAGTGTTATTTACCACCAAAACTAGTATCAAAGAAGATGAATATTTATTTTCACCAAAACCAGTACCAAAGAAGAAAAATATTTAGTATACATTTAACGAAATATGCGTTACCTGTGTGCATAAAACTACAAAACACTGATGAAAGTCAGCATATGTCTAAATAAATAAATACTGTGTATAGGTGAATTCTTGCAAAACGGATACATAGATTTGATGCAGTTCTAATCAAAATCTTTGTAGGATCATGATATTTGTAGATACTATATATAAAATTGATATGGAAAAAACAAAGGAAGCAAAATAATCAAAATAATTTTGGAAAAGAATTTGAGGAGGCATACTATTTGATTTCAAGAGTTATTCTAAAACTACTGCAATTAGGAAAGTATACTATTGTCTAATGTGGCACCAGTGGAAAGGCAGATGCATAGATTAATGGAGTAGAACAAAGATTTCAGAAATGGATCAAATTGACTGATTCTTTAGTGAAGGTGTAAAAACAATTCAACGGAAAAAGGATAGTCTTTTCAACACACAGTTCTCAAGCAATTAGACACCTATATGCAAAAAAAAAACCCTTAATCTCAGTTCATGCCTTGCACCTGCTACAAAATTATGATCAAAATGGACCACAGACCTAAAGGAAAAAATCTAGAACTACAAAATTTCCAGAAAAAAAAGGAAGAAAAAAGTATTTGTGTTCTTTGGTTAGGCAAAGATTTCTTCAGTATGATACCAAAAGCATAAGCTGTAACAGGAAAAAAAATTAGACTTCATTAATAATTATAATAATGATTTTTAATACATTAAAAATTTCTCTGCAAAAGACACTGTTAAAAGAATGAGAAGACAAACCACAGACTTGAAGAATATTAGCAAATTATATATCTGACAAAGGATTTGTATTAAAAATATAAATAATTTTTAAAATTTCATACAAAAAGTAAAAACACAATTTTTTTTTAAATGAACAAAAGATTTGAACAGACAATTCACCACAAAAAGACATCTAGGGATGGCAAGTAAGTATACCAAAAGATGTTCAGCATTATTAGTTGTTGGGGAGATGCAAGTTAAACCCACAATGAGGTGCCACTAGACTCCTATTAGAACATATATATATATATTTAAAACCCTGACATTACTAAATGCAGAGCAAATAGAACTCTTAAACATTGCAGGGGGAATGGTTCTACTTTGGAAGACAGTTTGACAGCTTATAAAACTAAACACACACTTACCATATGAGCCACTAATCCTTCTCCAAGGTATTTAGCCACAAGGGATGAAAACTTCTATTTACCTAAAAACCTTTATGTAAATGTTCATAATGGCTTTATTCATTAAACCCAATATTGGGGAAAAACACGCCAAATGTCCTTCAGCTGATGAATGGACCAACAAACTGTGGTCCCTGCATGTGCAGCAATACAGTCCTAATAAGCAATAAACAGAGGCAGACTATTACACACGCGACGTGGATGGATCACAAATGCATTATGTCAAGTGAAAGAAATCAGATAAGAGGCTATTTGTATGAGGAATCCCTTAAAAACAGATCAGGGGTTGCCACAGGCGAAGTGTGGGAGGAAGGGCAGGAGAAAGTTTTGGGGTTCTGGAGTGGTTCCGTATCTTGTTTGTGGTGGTGGTTACATGGCTGTATGAATTTGTTCAAACTCATGGGGTGGTACACTCCAAAGAGAGAATTTTACTGTATACAAATTTTAGTTTATTTTTTCCATATGTAAATTTTAAAATGTGAATTTAAAAATTACTGTGAAAAAAATTTTGAATTTAGAAAAAACAAAACCTTTAGAATTGTTCCATAGAGTAATCCAGAGCTATGAGGGAGAGGACTCACAAATTTGACTCTTACAAAATATTAAACTTTTGTAGGACAAAAGTCACCATAAACAAATTAAAAAATGAGGCCACAGACTCATGAATATATATTTTCAGCAAGTATTCCAGACCAAAGATTAACATCCATAATACAAAGAGTGCCTACAAATTAATATGAAAAAAGATAAATAACATAATAGACAGTGGGCAAAGTACATGAAGTACAGGTAAGGTACAGGGCGTTCACAGAATCCAAGGGATAATAAATATGAAAAGACTCACAACCTCACTATCAAACAGCTATGAATTAAAGCAGTAACATAATATCGTTTTCAGCCATCAGATAGGCAAAGCTTTTAAAGAGTGCTAAAACCTGACATTTGTAAGCGCACGAGGCAATAGGTACGCCCAGAGAGTTTTTTAGAGCATATAAATTAGTGTGACTTTTTGAAGGATAATTTAAGTTTATCCAAAACTTAAATGTGTACATGTTTGACTCAGTAATTCATGTTTAGGCATTGATACTATAAAAATACATGCACGGGCTTACAAATAGGAATATAAGTGTGTTTTTCTTAGAATATTGTTGTAGTGAAAAACAGGGACCAAACTAAACATCTGTCAACAGAGGAGTGCTTATTTACGTAAGTTAGGTAAACCCATTTTGTGGGCTGTGAAGACGATAAAAATGACACGTGTGCAAGTACTGATTTAGCACGATAGCACTTATTTGCAATGAATTCTGTTGCTGAGCGAAAGAAGCCAATAGCAACAAAACATGCATATTCATACTATGTATATTTTCTAAAAAAATCTATAAATCTCTACACACATATATACATAGAAAAGTGTCTGGATAAATACACATCAAAGTTCAGGTAGCGGTTCTCTACAGGAGTGGGGGACAAGAAAATCTGGGGTCCTGAAAGAATCCTACACTTTTCACTCCACATACCCTGGTCTTATTTGAACTTAAAAAATGCAGGCCGGGCGTGGTGGCGCACGCTTGTAATCCCAGTACTTTGGGAGGCGGAGACCGGAGGATCCGGGTTCCCGGCCAGCCTCAGCTCGTGCGTGCTCGCAAGCGAGTGTTCTCTCTCCTTCCCTCCCTCCCTCCCTGTCTCTCTCTCTCTCTCTCTCTCTCTCTCTCTCTCTCTCTCTCTCTCCT
>PVJS01063095.1:0-10570 GCA_004027185.1 Glis glis | reverse complement strand
CAAAAAAAAAAAAAAAAAAGTAAAATAGGGCTGGGTGTGCAGCTCAGAGGCAGACCACTCTTAGGTCCAATCCCTAGCACCATGGGGGTGGCGGGGGTCCAACTAAAGTAACTAGATTCCAGCTGAATGAATGATGAACAATAGGACACACAAAAGAATACAGAGTAAAAATGATGATCTTTGGGGTTCTCTAGTGGTGATGAAGTGAGGCTTGTTGCACTAAAATCAATAGATTTTTTTCCAACTGGGAATAGGCTTGGGGAACTTTCTTAGGGGCTGGGAATTAAAATTCTGCCTACCATGGGAGATGGAAGCAACAGAACTGTGATGAGAGTGCATTTGAAAAATAAAACGCAAAACAACAGCAAACCTCGGGAGAAAAGAAATGGCTGGATTCAGGTTACAAAATGATGCATCTAGATCAGAGGAATACTTTAAGCCTACGGTGGTGTGCTGTGCCACACTGGTCTATTGCAAAATCTTCATGAAGTGTGAGGCCAAGTTTTGGTTACAAATGAGTACCTATATTATTATTATGTCTGTTATAATGAAGGCTAAGCTGTTTTAGTGATATAGTATAGAAGAGATATAAGGTGATGAAAGTAAGAGATAAGAAACATGAAAAATATCAAGCAGTACTAAAAAAGTGATGCTTTTCAAGGAACTTTGCCCCTTGAGAATATAAAAGAGTAGTTGGGGTCCCTAAGCAGTGGCATGATACTGAAGAATGACAAGCTATCTAGTGCGGTGGCTGTGGATGCCTTTATAGACACCCTAAGACAGGATTCTGTTGTAGTACATTTCCATTGCTCTCTTTAATTCAATTAACATTTATTTGGCATTTAATATTGTGATGACTAAATTGTTGGTGAGATTGCAATTTAGAGGAGATGAAACAGGTACAAAGTTTACATAAAGCATTTTATGTTAGGTGCTAAGATAAAAGGACAAGTGCAGTGGTGGGGGAGAACAAGAAAGGGGACTATTAATGAGAGGTTCTGGGACATTCCTCTGGAGGAGTACGGACTTAAACAGGGCCTTCTGGGATTACTAGAACTTTAGGTTCTTATCTCTTATTATCACCAACAAAGCTTTCATGTGTCAGACATATAATCTCCTTAGATCTTAGCATGCATTTAGCATGATCTGGTTCATGCTGTATTTTCTATTGGCTTAGTTTTTTCCCTCCGAATATCAGCACTCCCAGAAATCCAATAAATAAAGCAATTTGGGTTGAATACAGTGGGGAATGGCTCAGAGCTCCCAGCTTTGAGCCTTCTCCCATCTCTGCATTGAGCTCTGAGGTACCTCCATGGAAACCTCAGGACTGTAGATGACAGTTTAAAAACCACTTCCCTGAAGTTTCTTAACTGGCATTATTGCCCAATTCTTTCCCCAAAACATCTTTCAAAAAGTTAGATATGAATGCTACATAATTCTGTTTAAAACATTAAGAATTTCTAGATATTCCTGTTTTATTTGCTAGGAACCTATTTGGATATTTATGAGCAAATAACATAAATTACCAAATCTCTTCCTCCTATTAGTGATGGTTGGAAATAATAATGAAAAATATTAAGAAGATAAATTGCAAAAATGTATATATATATACACACACACAAATGTATACATATACACATATATGGAAGGTATATGTATATATATGGAAAGTAAGTTACAGAACACAGGAGTTGGATTTTGCTTACACTGAGTATTTATTTATTTATTTATTAGTACTGGGGATTGAACTCAGGGGCATTCTACCTCTGAGATACACCCTTAGTCCTTTTTATTTTTTGTTTGGAAACAGGGACTCGCTTGATTGCTGAGAGTCTCGTTATATCACTGAAAGTATTCTCGAATCTGGGATCCTCCTGTCTCAGTCTCCCAAGTACCACAATTACAGGCATGTGCCATCACGCCTGGCAAAAATTCAGTATTAATCCTTAGAAAATAATAGCAGTAACACTCAAATTGCAGCCAAATGACAAACTTTTTATTTTATTTTATTTTAGCTTATTTTTTGCGGTACTGGGGATTGAACCCAGGGACATTCTACCTCCAAGCTACACCCCAGCCCTATTTTTTATTCTTTATTTTGAAACAGGGTCTCACTAAGTTGCAGAGGGCCTCACTAAGTAGCTGAAGCTGGCCATGAACCTGGTTCCTCTGGTCTCAGCCTCCCAAGTACTGGGATTAAAAGCGTGTGCCACCACGCCCGGCTTTCAAATGACAAACTTTAAATGAGGTGAGAGAACATGGGTTTTGCTCTCTTAGAAATATAAGATGTGGCCGGGCGTGGTGGCACACGCTTGTAATCCCAGTACTTGGGAGACGGAGACCGGAGGATCAGGGTTCGTGGCCAGCCTCAGCTACTTAGTGAGGCCCTCCGCAACTTTGTGAGACCTGGTTTCAAAATAAAGTATGAAAAATAGGGCCAGGGGTGTAGCTCAGAGGTAGAACACCCCTAGGTTCAATCCCCGGTACCACACACACACAAAAAAAGAAATATAAGATGTGTAATGTCTACCTATGCAGAGAAGCTAAGATAAATCCTCAGAGAAAGAAATACATTTTGGAGGTTCATTTTAGTTTTACAAGTCTCTACTTGGTTTTTCATACACCTTTAATCTGAAGCTCATCTTTCACAGTCTGGGGAAGAGAGTATAAATTCCCTTTTCCTATCTTATTTTTCCCACACTAAAAAAAAAAAAAAAACAAAAACAGAAACAAAACCTGACAGCTTGTCATCAATAAGACTAGTATTTTTTTATGGCCACGTGGGTAGAAACAGTTTTTTCTATGTATTTAAGCAGAGAACTGCACATAATTATATTAAGACAACTTTTTATTCACCCAGAACTGGGAATCACAACTAGTAGAGACTGTAATCGAGTTGACAGAACAGTCCTAAAATACATATTTAAATGGTAATGGGTGTTATGAAGGGCAATTGTGACTTTATCAATTCCTCCTTGATGAGCCAGCCAATCTTGCTTTCCTCTGGCACCAGGCCTCTACACTGATATAAAGAACAGTTAACCAAAAATACCGGGAACACTGAGTGACTGCCTCTCCCAGTTTTTGATCAGGACCTCTCAGGATTCATGGAATGTTCATTAAATCATTACAGGGCACTAACTGCTCCTTCCACAGTTGCAGCCAGTTGGCTTATTGCAAACATTGATTCTCTACGGGGAACTGTGGCCACCTCATGCTGGGCATTGGCCTGTTCCACAAAGACAATTAGCCTGTCCAGGTGTGCTTCTGATTGTTTGCCCAGTTCCCAATTTAGCTGCCTGTTCCCAGCCATTTCAGAAGAAACAGTATTTGCTAAAAAGTGATAGCTGTGCCTCATCTGTCCAGGAGATGGCTGGTTAGGCAAAGTTTCATTTTTATCCTGCCCTAGATGAAGAGGCAAGGAGTAACTTTATGGAGGTGCTCAGAGATATTCTGGCACCCTTGGAGAAGCTGCTAGAAGTGCTGTCTCTGGTGAAACCTTGCAAACAGCCTGCAAAAGAAAATATGTTGCCAAATGGTCAACCACATCATGAGAAAACATCAAAATTATCAATATAGTGTAGGTTTGCTCTGACAGCCTTGCTAGTAGCTCCTGTTAGTTATACTCAGAAGACAGCATAATAGTACCAGGGGTGAGGTGGGGTGGGGTGAGGGGAAAACAGTTCTAAAAAGCAGTCAATGCTTTTCTAATCACTTTCTTCTTCTTCTTCTTCTTTTTTTTTTGCAGTACTGGGGATTGAACCCAGGGGTGTTCTACCTCCGAGCTACACCCCCAGTCCTATTTTTTATACTTTATTTTGAAACCGGGTCTCACGAAGTTGCGGAGGGCCTCCGTAAGTAGCTGAGGCTAGCTGTGAACCCGGATCCTCCGGTCTCCGCCTCCCAAGTACTGGGATTACAAGCGTGTGCCACCACGCCCGGCCTTTCTAATCACTTTCTTTGTAGATTTTCTTCCAGAAGCTTTTAAATCAAATATCTACCTGATTATTCTGTTACTGGGAATATGCACAATACTATATTAGGATCCTATGTGAGCAAACCTCAATATCTGAACCTGCTATCAGCTTTTCTTCAAAGCCTGGATGTCCTGACTTGCTTATTCCATAACATTACTGTGTCATAGGAACATTCTTTTGCTATAGACTGAACTGTGTAGTTCCCCGCCAGTTTGCATATTACCTTTCTAACCCTCAGTGTGATGGTATTTGGAGATGGGGCATTTGAGAGGGGTTGGGATTAGATGAGAGCCTGAGGGTGGAGTCTTCAGGATGGGATTACTGCTCTTAGAAGAAAACACCAGAGAGTTTGCTTTGTTTCTCTCTCTCTACCATGTGAAGACACAGGTGGCCATCTATAAGCTGGGGATCGGGCCATCACCAGACAGTGAATGCACTGACATTGGTCTTGGAATTCCAGGTCTTCAGACTGGTGAGAAATAAATGTCTGTTGTCTTAGCCACCCAGTTTATGGTATTTTGATATGCCATTCTGTTTCAGATCATCAAGGGTTAAGTTTCTGAGGTCAATCGGACTGTCTCAGCAGAGCACACAGTGATCAGTGGAGAGGAGAATTCCTGCATGCAAGATTGTCTCTGAGGTCCCATATCAGAAATGAGCCCAGACAGAATCTCCTCCACTGTGCTGTTTTTGTGTCCTTGATGTATGCTGAGAATTGCCCTTTGCTCTAGATTGCAAGTTGTTTCTGTATATCCTGATTTTGGCCCTAACAGACAGCTTTGTTTAAACTTATGTATAAAAGAGGCTTTTGTAAGGATATTTACAGGAGAGGTAGAGAAGAATCTCTCTGCTCTTCTCCCCAGCTATCCCATAAATAAACTCAATTTAATTTATGACTCCAAGTCTTCATGTGAGGACACAAATAAACCTAAATTGTCTGCGGCTATTGAGAAGTGACCGCAGCACCATCCCAAGCAGCCTAGGACAGTGCTGAATGAAGCTTGATTCTGTTTTCTGATTGTTTATTAGGGGAAAGATTGGAGGAAAGGAATTAGGAGGAAGGATTTTTTTTTATACTGGGAATTGAACCCAGGAGCATCCAACCTCTGAACTATACCCCCAGCCCTATTTACTTTTTATTTTGAAACAGGGTCTTGCTATGTTGCCAAAGGTCTCTCTAACTTGCTGAAGCTGACCTCAAATCTGTACTTGGGAGGCTGAGACAGATGGATCATAGGTTCAAGGCCAGCCTCAGCAACTTAGTGAGATCCTGTTTCCAAATAAAAATAAAATAGGGCTTGGGGTGTGGCTTGGAGGTAAAATGCCCCTGGTTCAATCCCCAGCACCCCTCTACCCCCCACAAATCCCCAAAAAACCCCAAACCAAAAAAACACTTGCCAGGCTGATAGGAGGATTGCAGGTTTGTGGCCAAACTCAGCAACTTAGCAAGGCTCTCTGTAACTTAGTAAGACCCTGTTTCAAAATAAAATAATAAAATAGGGCTGGGGGTGTATCTCAGAGGTAAAATGCCCCTAGGTTCAAACCCCTGTCTCTCTCTCTCTCTCTCTCTCTCTCTCACACACACACACACACACACACACACACACACACACACGCACGCACTACCACCACCACTACCATCACCACCACAACAACTCCTACAACTCTGAAATTACAGCTTTAAGGGTTTTAACAGTTTGGGGTAGCCAGACACTAAGAGTGCTGGGTTTCTCAGAATCTGCCTTATAGCTGCAATTTGAGAACTGCAGCTATGAGCTAAATATGATCCTCCTAGACTTTGGGCTCTGTTTCTCTGAATCTGATATAAAAAGCTATTATTCTTATTAAGTAGATAAATGTATGTAGCTTGCTTTAAATCTCTGGACCATACTGGTACCCTATCTTAATGTGCAATCCCCTTGAAACATCCATCTCATCCCAGAAATAACCTTTTTTATTTTTATTTTTGTGGTATGAAGATCAAACCCAGGAACATTCTACTCTGAGATACACCCTCAGCCTTATTTATTTATTTATTTTGAATCAGGGTCTTCCTAAGTTACTGTGCACTGGCCTCAAACCTGTGATCCTCCTGTCTCAGCCTCTCAAGTACTGGCATTACGGGTGTGTACCACTGTGCCCAGCCAGAAACAAACTTTAACAGAGACTCTATTACTATGTAATGAGAGGGATATAAGGGGTAAACAACTTTAGAGATTATTGTCTAGATCTTCATTGTCCATATCCCACTAACAGAGGGCATGAAATCTTAAGTTCCTATTAGTCATCTCAAATCTATATGACAAAGAGGACATTGAGTTCAGTTCAAATTTCATGGTGACCTCTCAAAATATACATTTGCTTAAGATCAGAGTATAGATCCCCTATGCAGCTCTGACATTTTTAATACCTGTACATGGAGTCTGTTCCAAGAGGACCACTAAGCTCTCAGTCTTAGGAGCTATGTTGTTGACAGCCTAGATAATTTGTCCTTGTCAGCCTTCTCAGCTCTCTTCTCTCTTCTGAGCCAGATGCTATCTTGTGTTGAGATCCTGGGGTCCTCCTGTACTATAAATTCTTTTCCTCTGAAGGTATCCAGATCTGTTGGACTCTGGTGCTGGCACCTAATCTGACCATTGTCTTTTACATGTTCAGAAGCCAAAGAGAAAAAATGATCTACAGTAATATAAAAGGGCATGTGTGTGGGATTATCACTAACTGTACTGGTATCGAGCTGTGTTGAGAATTTTCTTTTGGCTCACCACTGAGCCTCATTTACTTTGCCTCAAGGAAGTGTCTTTATGATGGGGAATTGTTTAGTAGTCTCAATAAACTAAGCCTCCCCAAGGATGGATGACAATTTTTTTTTGTTATCATGGACACTACAATTCTCTGGGATTAGCTACAATGGAGACAGAAAAGATAATGAGAAAATGACCAGAAAAATGAGACAGGAAGGTTCCTGAAATCTGGTGGCAGGCCTAAAGACTTCTGGAAAGCTTGTGGTGAACTATTTGCATTTCCTGAAGCCAAGAGCTTTTGTTGACCCTGAAAAGAGTTTCAAAATTAGAGGTCTTACAAATGTTATAGAGAACTCCTTGAAGTAGGACAGTTTTTGTTCTATCTTCTCCGGTGAGTTTCCTCAGTATAGTGCCATAGGGCAGGAGTAATTATAGTCACAAGGAGATCTCACACAGCTTTCAGATAAAAGTCACTATTCCAGAAATGGGATTTTTGAGTGGGTTGGTGGAGTTACTGTCCAAGCTGTTAGGGCACCCAGACCACAGAGCCTTAACTATGTTTCAGTTATAAGAATTACTAGTTAATTCATATTCAGGGTCTGAGAGGCCCTGAAAGCTTAGGTTGCCTTTAGAAGCCAGGGGAGGATCTGGAAGTAAGGGTCAGGTTGAGAGCATCGGGTACTTGTGCATGGTCATGCTTCCTAGCAGAGCCCATAGCACTTCCTCTATGACCGGCCCATCTTTGTGGAACATCTGAAGTAGTATAATGACCTGACAGGTGAGAATAGGTACTTAAGACATACTGCTGTATTCCTTTCAATATGTAACAACTATGGTGATCTGCTAGTGAAGCAGGAGATGGAGTGCTTGTGACGTACATTATCCACTGCATAGTCCCTTTACCTCTTCCCTGGCCACCCACATTTTTGAAGTTTGAACATTCACTGAATCTGTCCCTTGCTCAAGCTGCAGGAGCAACTGTATATTGTGTAACAGTGCCAGGAAGTGCACAGGTGTTTGATGGCATTTGACCGTTACAGGGGAATATTCTGGTTACTAGCTATGTGACTTTGGGCAACTGACTTCCTAGATTTCATTTTCCTTATCTGATAATTGGGGATAATACAATGTACCTTTTAGGTAAATTATGAAGACTAATTAAAAAGAAATAACATTTGTAAAGCATCTAGAAGAACATGATACATAGACAATCTCTATATTGATATTTATATTACTATTAGAGTACTGTTAGTGTAGACATAAAAAAGATGACATTCCTTCTCTAAAAAAGTGAATTATTGAGTATAGTTTTAATTAGCTATTGCAGAAGTTCATATCATTCAACCCAGATAAATACAGAAACAAATTATTCTCTGTAGAACTACTTTTATCTCACCTTAGTAGCTTCATTGATGATCTGGAACCTGGTGCTGTCTTTGCCTGTTGTGACAGAGTCTAATAATGCCCGATAGGTGGAATTCTTGGAGAGCTGCTGTTTCTGACGTCTACAGACATGGAGTATACAGAAATGTGAGGACTATTTGTGACTGTCAGCATACAATACACTACATTATCACGTGGAAATCATTAAAATTATCTATGATATTAAGTGAATTGGGCATAGATAGTACTCTTATAAAGTACCAACAGTACCCATTATTAGAGTGCTAATAAAATTAGTACTAATGAGAATACTAATGAAAATTTCAACATAACACAGCTCAGGGATGGCATCTTGTCTCCTTTGTTAAGAAGGTGGGATAATTTTGAAAGACGATATTTATGAGCTTGTTAATTTTCAGCCCTCTTTTCATGAAATGGACCCTTTAATAGTAATTTAATAGATTCTAGTAGAAATCCAATATAATCTAGTGGTTTAACAAGGTGACCAGGCATTCAAAGTAAACGTCCCTGTAAGGTACCTGTTCTGTATTAATTTTTTTTTTCTTTTGCGGTACTGGGGATTGAACCCAGGGCGTTCTACCTCTGCGCTACACCTCTGGCCCTATTTTTTTTTATACTTTATTTTGAAACCAGGTCTCACGAAGTTGCAGAGGGCCTCACTAGGTAGAGAGAGAGAGAAAGACAGGAAGAGAGAGAGAGAGAGAGAGAGCTGAGGCTGGCCGCGAACCCGGATCCTCCGGTCTCCGCCTCCCAAAGTACTGGGATTACAAGAGTGCGCCACCACGCCTGGCTCTGTTCTGTATTAAAATGATATACTTTCCTTCCTCTAGAACAAAGAGTGAATAAATTAGAAATTTAAATGTATGAAATAGTTTTTGATATTTCAGTTTTAGGATCACATAAAGGTAGAAATTTTAAAAAGTGAATTTTTTTTTTGTGGTACTGGGGATTGAACCCAGGGGCATTCTACCTTTGAGCTACACCCCCAGCCCTATTTTTTATTCTTTATTTTGAAACAGGGTCTCACTAAATTGTGGAGGACCTCACTAAGTAGCCGAGGCTGGCCGCGGACCTGTGATCCTCCTGTCTCAGCCTCCCAAGTACTGGGATTACAAGAGTGTACCACCATGCCTGGCTTCAAAAATGAAGATTTTAAAGACATCTTTTTGGAGGCTCTGGGGAAACAGGTAATCTCATAGAATGGTGATGGGAGTACAAAATAGAACAATCCTGGTGGAAGGAAACTGGTAGAAGTTAACACATTTCAAATGCATTTAATCTTTGACCTGGTAATCCTACTCCTAGAAATCTGTCCTATATATACACCTGTATGTGTAGGAAATTACATAAATAGCTCTTCATTGTGGTGGCACTATATAGCAAAAGATTGAAAACAACCCAAGGATCTAGCAAGAGGAGACATATGGAATAAATTATAGTACATCTACCCATGGAGTACTATGCAGCTATAAAAATGGAGGGAAATCTCCATGTACTTAAGTGCAGTGCTCTTCACAATAAAGTATAAAGCCGAAAAAAAGAGGTATATAACACTGGATGAAGAAACCTATTTGGTATAAAAGGGGGTTATAAAAGAATATATGCACTTACAAAAATAAATACTAGAAGAATAAATTTTAAAATTAATAAATCTGATTACAGACAGGAAAAAGATGAAGAATGGGATGGAAGGGGTTTGGGGTAGGAGTAACACTTTTAATGTATATCTTTTTGTGTGTGTGTGCGGTACTAGGGATTGAACCCAGGGGCATTCTACCTCTAAGCCACACCCCCAGCTCTTTTTTTTTATTTTTTATTTTGAAACAGAGTCTCACTAGGTTGATGAGAGTCTCACTACTTGCTGAGGCTGTCCTCAAACCTGTGATCCTCTTGTCTCAGCCTCCCAAGTACTGGGATTACAGGTGTGTGCCTCTACACGCAGCTTTATATTATTTTTGAACCATGTAATACTACGATCTTTTCAAAGACATGAAATTGAAAAATTAGTTTAAAAAAGTTTTTTGTGGTATTAGTAATTAAACCCAGAGTCATTCTACCTCAGAGCTATACTCCCAGCCCTTTTTTCAATTTTTTGTTTTGAAACAGGGTCTTGCTAGGTTGCTGAGACCCTCACTAAGTTGCTGAGGCTGGTCTTGAACCTGCAATCCTCCTATTTCAGCCTCCCAAGTACTGGGATTATATGTGTGGGCCACCATACCTGTTTAAAAATTTAGTAGTAAGTATATAAAGTTAAAGGTGAAGGTCTCCCATCTGATGAATACCTTAATCATTAAATTTCCTAACTGAAGCTGGGCGTGGTGGCGCACGCTTGTAATCCTAGTACTTGTGAGGCTGAGACAGGAGGATTGCAGGTTCGCAGGCAGCCTCAGCTACTTAGTGAGGCCTCCGCAACTTAGTGAGACCCTGTTTCAAAATAAAGAATAAAAA
>PVJS01063094.1:0-10570 GCA_004027185.1 Glis glis | reverse complement strand
CTCCCAAAACTAACCACTTCATATTCCAACCTCAGAGCTGTTTTCACAAACCCTGAGCAGAACATGCCACCAATGCAAAATTTCAGAGGAATTGCCCATACACCTGATTCAGCTCCTAATATATTTTATGTCTTCTGCATGGAATAAATATTCCCAAAGGGTTTTCAACTAATTTCTAACCCCCTCTCATTGCCTGGAAGAAACCCTCCTCCTCTTCTAATTCCTTTTCCTTAAGTGGTAAGCCCTACCTTTCACAGATCTCATTAAAGGGTGCTTATTACAAATGCAAATTTCTGGACTCCTGTCTCGGATTCAGGAGGGGCCTCATAACTTTTTAAAAGATAAGCAGGTGATCCTACAGGCCATGCTGTGAGAAATATGGAAAAACAATACTTTCCCAGACATGGGAAAACACTATAATCCCTCTCTCCAACAAGGCAGTAGTTGATGTGAGGGGGTTACTTTTTCAGAGACCCAAAAGTAGGGAGAAGAAAATGGGCATATTTTAAAAACATGACAAGACACATTGATTGCTATAGTTTGGGTCTGAAATGTCCCCCAAAGGCCTATGTAGTAAAGGTTTGGTCCCCAGCCTGTGGTGCGACTGGGAGGAGGTGGAACCTTTAAGAGGTGGGGTCTAAATGGAGGGAGTTAGGTTATTGGGGAAGTACCCTAGGGGGGATGGGACCCTGGTCTCTTTCCCCCCTCCTCTATCTCAACTTCGCAGCCACCACTGTGCAGTGAACAGGCCTTCTCTGCCACATGTTCCCACCATGACGTACTGTCTGCCACAGGCCCAAAGCAATGGGGCCAAGTAACCACAGACTTAGAAACATGAGCCTTTCCTCCTTTTGATTCCCTGAGGTATTTTTGTCGCGGCGACAGAAAGCTGACTAACACATATTAAATATGATTTCATCTCCCTGTATTTACTGCAAATCAGTATATGTGAAGAGGGGTAATGGAACTAAACCAATTGATGAGAATCTAGATAAATGAATTCTAATGAGTCTCAAGTAGTCCACCAAAGAAAATTCCTCTTGTATACTTTTGGGTAAAAGAGGGAACCCCAACTCAAACTGACTTAATAAGGATATTATTTATCTAACATAACAAAAGCTTGGAGACGATGCACCATCTTTATGCTCTACCATGTCACATGTGTTCTCAGTCCATCTCCCTCAGAGTCATAGAATAGTGGTGGTGGCACTTCCAGAAGCGTTGTCTAGCAGAAGGAGAAACAGTCTCTTTCTTTAGTCCCAGAAGATTTCCCTCCACTCCTCAACAAGAACAGGCCCACTATGACTAGCTCCAACAAATCCAGTTTAGCCCAGGGCCACAGAAAGGGCCCTTTCTGTGAAGAAAGGAAGATGGGGAATGGATCTAGAGTAACCATCAGTTTGGCTTGCAGCTTTTCGTATTTTCTGTGCTAGTTTGTCTTTAGGACTGATAAGAAATGCCCTCTTGACTGAAGTCATCTGCACACAGTTTTTCTTTCCCTTTGTCTGTCCTGGGCTAGTGCAAAAAGGGACATCTATGTCAAGCTGTTCCTGAGGAGGCAGAAGAACGGCCCTCTCTGTAGAATGTACACGTTTCAGTTTTATAGTTATTACGGAGATGGTGTCAATGGTTTTTGCTTTCTGGTCTGTTTGGAATTTTCTTCTGGTAAATCCAGACTTGAGTTCATTTCGTTTGGACTGAAGGGTGTAGCTGTTCCTGACAGCTAGTTAATGAGTGTGCCATGCTGCCTAAAAACCAGCTGTAACTCATTGGTCATGTCCAACAGGAATTCCAGAGATGGGTAGTAAATAACTCATAGGAGCTTCTGCCCACATTCTGGAAACAGACTAAATGTCTACTGACTTTTAATGGGAGTCAACCGGAATTCTGCTTGGTTAAACTGAAGAAGAGCAGAGCCTAAGGGTGTGCTTGGGGCCCTTTGCTGCCCAAAGATAACTGCTCTCTTTGTTTTATGCTGCTCTTCTGACTCCCTGTCAGTTCAGCAGGGGAGGATCCCTCCTCTATGAACAAGTTGTCTATTGAATGAGATGCTTGTCTCTGCAGATGCAACAGGATTCAAGTCCTTGGCTCTAGATAATACATGTTTTGGTATGTCTGGGCTTATTGCCAGGTATGTGTAGGTATCTCTGATCTTGGGAGGGACTTTTGGTGGTGATAGCTTTTTTTTTGTTTGTTTTTTAGTTTTTTAAATAAAGGAAGGATGTTTGGAAGGTGCTTTCTTTGATTGTAGTTGCTATTTCCAGGATATGGAAATGACTTTGGAGTATTACAGAGGCAGCTTTTTTGGCCTTGGGCAAAAACTCTCCCCCAAGGAATTGGATTTACTTTGTTAAGATTAGGAAGTAACATCTCGGTGCCCAAGGGGTTCCACTCCCTTCACTTACAGAGAAAGGAAGCTCAAGATAGTGGTGACGAACAGGGCTTTGGAGGCACAATGACTTCTGAGATCAGGTCTAAGACTAGCTATGCACAAGTTGCTAGTCTCAGCTACTTGAGTGATGTGGTAGCAATTTAAACTTTTATTTCTTAATTTGTATAATGTGGATACCTCATTGGGTTGTTGGGGTGATTGACTATGGTGAATGGCACTAAAGTACACAGTACAACTGCTGGCTGTAAAAACTTAATGAACACTATTTAATAGCACTAGGGAGGGTGGCCCTAGTGGCAGTAATTCTTAGAGTAACAGCAGTGGCTGCTCAATCCTCAGTGCTTAGTATTTGCATTGCTCATTAGCAAAGAACTTGGTATCACTCTGGGGAATGATTACAGGCCTCTCTGTATTATATACTTAAAATCCGCACACTCCGATTTACCAATATGTCACTTAAGCCTTGCCATTTCTGTGGCCTTCAAGATTTCAATTTCAGCTGGAATGGAATACGCATGGCAACAAGGACAGGGTTTTTTATGTGCTTTGTTCCCCTAACTTGCACAGGACAATAGCGATTTCCTTTGCATTGTGTGATGCAGAGTTCATAGGCATACATTTCACAGAGATGTTATCTAGACTGATTTCCTTCATTCAGCTCTAGCCTGGCTATTTAAAGCACTTGATTCGTGGTTAGGGATGTCTCACCCCCCACCCCCGCATTCTTAAGGCAAGAAAAAAAATGAATGGAACAAAAGATTTACAGAGAGAGCAAAGAACACACGCATTCATAATATTAACAAGGAACCATTACTTAATAGTAAAACAGCTTAATAATAGTGGCTTGCAAACTGCATCTGACCCACAGATCCCATTTGTGAATGGATCCAGCTATGTGAACATGAAAGCTATATGTATTAGGCGTGTATGAGAATTCCCTGAAGCTTTTTTTCATAACACCACTGTAACACGATGCTGCATCAAGAATGCAGGGCCTTAAGCGCTTAACTGCAACCCTGTGAGACTTTACAGCTCAAAGTCCTCCCCTTGTTCTCTTACCTGCAAAACCCTGAGGCTGCTGGGAAAGAGAGCCCAGCTTTAAAATGTACTACTGTCGGGCATTTCTTTTGAAAGAAACTTATATTTTATTAAGAATTAATTAATGGCTACCAATTAATTACATTGCAGGACTTAAAAGAAAAAAACCTCTTTACATTCTTCAAAAATTACCTTTCTCCAAAGATAACTCTCAGGAAGTTACAAAATTAGAATTTCAATAAAAGCAAACTTAATTTTCCTATGTACCAAGTTAGGTGTTGCTCGCAAACTCCCTTTCACGTGCTTAGGCTATGAAAAGTCAAGAGATAGACTTTTCTTAGCAGGGCAAGGTTGTGCATGCCAGTGATCTCAGTATTTGAGAGGCTGAGACGGAAGATCCCAGGTTCGAGACCAGCCTCAGCAATTTAACGAAACTCTCAGCAATCTAGTGAGACTCTGTTTCAAAACAAAACAAAAACAATTTAAAAAGGGGGAGTTAGGTGTGGAGCTTGTAGGTAGAATGCTCCTGGGTTCAATCCTCAGTAACACACACACATGCACACACACACGGACACGCAGGATACATTTTTCTTTAAGATAGCAGCAGTAAGTATTCATACTACGATGTCTGCATATGTGTAACACACACAGAAAAATATTTCAATTCGAATGGATGCCCTAGGCTATAACAAGCATGTATAACACACTGCGATTATGCAGGTATTGCTGCCAAAAAGATTTAATTTACTCAACAAATTCTTGAGTATCTACTTTGTGCTAAAATGACTAACAGATTATTCTTGAACAACTGCTAGGCAGCCATCTAACAGATCACATTCAACTCTAAGTTTGCTGTTCAGCAAACTTACAATGGTCTTAATAAATGATAACATTCCCTGTATAAATAGAACCTTAAAATTAAGAAATTTTTCAACCTGTAGATTAACATCAAAGAGAATGCAGAGCTAATATGAGAGAGCTTGAATATGCAAATAATCTAATTTTACTAATGTTTCCATGACAGATTCAACATCTACAGTATCAGGATGCAAATACACACACTAAGTTCCCTCCTACTGAGAAACAATAGAGCCGTGGTGACGGGTAGAACAGACAGGTTCCTTTGCTATTTATTTCAGAAACCATCAGTGATGAAACACATTCTTGGCTACTGTGCATCCTCTCTTCTGACCACAGGTAAGAGGACCCACTCCTTCCTTCTCTTGCTCTCAAGATCCCTCTAAGTCCTGAAGGGCAACACCTGGTTGGCTGCCACAGAAGTGGCCACATCTGAGTCTCCTGACATCTTTATGGATACTCACCATTTATACATGGTCCGCAGAGAGAAGATGAAGAAATCAACAGTCAAAAACAGGAAAAATGCCAGCCTCTCAGCTGCATATCTACATTTCTAATTCCCCAACCTTCATGCAGAACACTTTCAACTTAGGACTTCCGTTCTTATGAACAAAGGTAAGCATCAGAACAAAGCTCCTCAGTTCTGTTCATGGCCAAGAGATAACATCTGTGGGTGCTCCAATGGTTTTACAGAGAAACTGGAGGCACCAAGTGATTTGGCAGAATTCATAGAAGCCAAGGCTCTTATGATGGCAAATTCTGCATCCTCCAGTTATAGCTATAGCACATTAGATAGCAAAGTCACAAGAATATAAACTCACAGAAGTATAATTGCACAAAGGCTAGGGTATAAAAGGAGAAATTCTACAGCATGAATGGGAAAAGCATACTCTTCCCGGATGAGTTTTATATTTCTGATAAAATGCATCCACGTTGGCTCTCTTTTGGTGGTAGTGAATCATGTGCCCCCGGGACCATGTCCTTAAGATTAAGGACTGGTAAACTTTTTTAGAAATGGAAAATAAAAATTCAATGATTAGAAAAAAATAACCCTCACTTTTGCTAATGCATAGAGTACAAGCCAATATTTAAAAAGATAAAGTCATTTTAGGGGGATAGCTCCCACCATTTTTTATATTTATTCTTTCAGTGAACAATAATTTCAGAATAGACTTACCCATGTTTAGCTACTGATGAAGCAGGGCATAGTTTTGTGAATATTTTTATAATCTTTTTATCCCTTAGCATTAATTACCTCTAATTCACCATATGAACCACTCAGTATATAAAATGATACTGCAAAGTGGATTTCCTGAGAAATCCAATCTATTTTGCAGCCTCTATATGGAGACTGTTTTAGACAGCCTAAATTAAAGGTGTACATTGTAATATCACTTATGCTTAAAGGACAAATATTAAGACTTAAAAAAAAAACTTGTACCCAGTGTTGCAACTGGTTCATTTGTGTAATCTTCAGTACAATAATAAAAAACAAACTTGTAAGGGGTTCTGCAAGTCTTTCCTGTACATCACTAGGTTCAGGAGGACACCATGTTTATGCAGCACTGACATGTCCCAGAGTTACCCATGCAGCTGGTAACAGATGAAGCAAATGTTCAAACCTGGGCTCATCTACCTCCCAATGCCATACTTTCCTTACACATTATGCTGGATGGAAATGTAATGATGATAAATGATTTGTTGGAATGCAATTCATACCCCAAATATTATAGCCCAAATTCTTGGAAACCCTTTAGGGAGATGGTTGCTTTAGGTTTTGACTTGAACATGAATTTTCCAGACAATGGCCTTGTCGCAAGTTGCAGAGAGTCCTGCAACTGCACAGGCTTCCTCCACTTTCATGAGAAAGTGGTCAATGACAAAAGAAGTGCTCTCATATCTGGAGGACTTTTCAAGGAGGGACAGGGCACTACCTAGTGGGGATCACATTCACCCCTGAATTACACACTGTTTACAACCACAGAGCTTTACCTGTAGTCACAGTACTGTGGCCAGTCTTGAATCCAAAACAAGGTTTGCTGAATTGAATGTATCCTCATAACTATCCATGGAGCCTGTTGATTCATTCATTTCTTTGTTTACGCAACATATGTTCATGGAGTGCCTTCTATACACTAAGGACCAGAATGGACACATAGTTCCTAGCATGTAGTCAGCACTCAAGAAATGAGAAAAGAAGGATGGATGCCAGGCGTGGTGGCGCACGCTTGTAATCCCAGTACTTGGGAGGCAGAGACAGGAAGGTCCCCGTTTGTGGCCAGTCTCAGCTACTTAGTGAGGTCATCCACAACTTAGTGAGATCCTGTTTCAAAAATAAAGACTAAAAAATAGGGCTAGGGGTGTAGCTCAGATGTAGAATGCCCCTGGGTTCAATCCCCAGTACTGCAAAAAAAAAAAAAAAAAAAAGGAAAAGAAGGATGGAAATATATGACCCTTGCCAGTCAACAAGTCTAGTGATGTTTATGCTGAGGACCAAACATTACCAAGAAACACATAAAACTACATTCAGTGCATTCATAAGTGTACTCTGAGACATGTCATGTCTGTTAATGAGATTTTCATGTGCAACAATATTGACAGAATTTTAAGTTAAAATTCGAAGGCACCAACTCGACTATCTGGGCAATTAATATTCTCTGAGAGTCCAGGGTTAGATGTGCTGTTTCAGTGTTAGATTTTGACCCCAGGTTGCACTCTCCCTTCCTTATGGGAATGCGAGATGCAGTGATAACTAATATGAACCATTAAGTGAAACGCAACCATCTTGCTTTATGCTTCTTAGGATGAAAATGTAGGTTTCTCATGGTCAAAACTCTGGACCTTGAAGCCAAATTTATACTATTAAACAATGAGGATAACTAAATTATCCCAGTTTAGTTTATCTAAGTTCAAACTATTCAAACAAACGTCCCCATCTTGGATCTGTGAAATGTGTCAATCCTCCATTGACTGTGTCAATCTGGCCCCTACCAACTAATAGGTCCAACATTCAGAATTTTAGGGGGGAAAAAAAGGATGCAGATGCCTAATCAGCAATTTGTATGCTAGAAATACTGTGCACATTTGGACATTTTTGAATATATATCCATACACCTCCACACATACACATGCATACATACATACATATCTATAAAGTTAGCTAGCTCCTGGGTTCCATTCTTGTAGCCCTTGATAAGCAGAGGAGTTATAATCATATAAAAGATATTTATAGGCGCAAGAGTCTCTTAAAGTCTTTCAACGTTGGATTGCTTTACGCAGTTGTGAGACGATGGTTTTGGGAGGGAGTAAAGAAGGAAATTCCAAAATGTGAATGGTATTTAGACCTCTTAAATTTCCTCTTCAAAGGAAGAGAAAAAGGATAAAATTATGTTTTCCCTATTCAACAAGATGGCATGCAGAAGGGCTATGGGCAGAAACATAACTGAAAAGAATATAAAGACCCAGTGACTTGAGTCCCTTTCATGAAATATGTGAGTTAAAAAAATCCAATAACCATAAAACAACCTTTTCTTTGATGCTGAACAAAAAACAAGCTTGAAATTTAGTGCTGCTGAGCGAGTGAATGAAAAATACAGATGTCTGTACCTTCAGTTCAACTCAGATCTGCCATGTGAACAGCTCCATGCTTAACTCTTTGTATGACTAAACATATCAAAGTATTTAGTTAACAGCAACAGTTGAAGTAAAACTTAGAAAAATATTTTCCTTTCTTTTTAAACTCTCAATTCATCAGAAAATTTATCTGCGCCATATCCCTTTCCTTGTCCTCTATGAATTACAAAACTTAACACATGAAAGCAAGTATGTACACTTCTTTTCCTGGTGTAGTACTCCGTACTCATTTTTAAGAATTAAGATATTGATTGTGTTTTATTTAAAATATAGGACCCTATGCTATTTTCATTTTCCAATGTCAGCTTATAATACCAATTTCCCCAAAGGTCAAAAACAATATATTAAGGAAGTACCACCTGCTACTTAAAGCTTGCACAGGAAATTTGCATTTCCACTTTGTAATGTATTATTTGGGGGGAGGAAATGACAGCCTGCTTCATTATCCCAAGGCACAGAATCCCAATAGCTACAAAGCAGCAGACAAAAAGAAAGACAGCCAGTGTCCATTTCCTACTGAACTTCATGGAAATTAAAAATTCAGTAGACAAAGGCAAAAGCATGTATTGAACAGTGCCAGACTCACTCCAAGCTCTCTCTTCTGTTCCCATTAAAACCAGTCTTGCTGGCCATCCCACTTGAGTTGGGCCAGTTCTGTGAAGAGGCAGATATGGACACATTTTTCAAGCTTTTGTAAACAGTCCCTGAAGAATTAAGGTGGTGGTCATGGCTGTACCCTTTAACCTGCCTCCAAGAGGGAGGGAAAGCACCAGGAGAATGCCTGCCCAAAGTTCAACAGACCCTTTCTACAGTTTTATTTACAAATCAAACATGGTTGAAGACAGATTACTTCCTACTGTCCAGCCCACAGGAAAGAAGCGCTCGGTCCAGATAGAGTACATACATTAAGAAACAGAGCAGTCGCAGAAAGCACCCCCTCTTGGAAGCAATCAACCATATTGGGCTTTACAATATATCTTACTCTGAAAATAGTCACTGTTGATTCAGCTTTTCTTGAATGATTATCTCTCTCCTCTTTCTTCTCATTCTTTTTTTATCTTTCATGGTTTCTCTCCCTCTCCAGTCTTTAGAGGGACTATACAAGAATAATCCGCTATTCCCTGCCTCATACCCCACGCTTGATATGTATGATACTTAAAGCCACCTATATCTTGACACTGTAGAAAAATTCATTTAATCCATCAGTGATTTTTATCTGGGCCAGGGAAAATCACCAGTTTAGCCAGTGTTTTTTTTTTCAGTGAGTTGACTGAATATCCTCTTTTAAGGATATTTTCATCTGAATTTAGTTTAAAGTTGAGTAAAAACGGGGATCCCTTGAAGTATTTGACATAAGGCACTTAAAATATCTAACAAACTGATGTGAGGTTGATTTTGTTATCTCCCTCTGTAAATTAGCTACTTGAATACACAGTTCTATAGAAAGATCAAATTGGTAAAGATGTTTTCTTCAATTTTTTAAAAATAAGGATGGGACTTTAAAACTAGCAATATCTTCCTTTCATCCTCAGAGATTAAAATTATTTAAATGTTGTGGTCATGATGCAGTATGAGCAAGGAAAAGAAGTCACTGCTTTAAAAAATCAAGTGTGTTAAGAATGCAGCACTGAAATATAAAAGATGGAAAACATGAAGTTTTCTGGTGAGAGAAATGGTTCAACAAACTTTGGCCAGAGAACAACCCCAGAATTTATCTAGAAAGCATCTTTGAGAGCAGAGAAACGTAGAACTTGTCTGTATACTATCCAAAGACCTATATCAAAATCTGAGTAATTCTCTGAATATTTTGATCCAGACTCTGTAAGTCTGTTGTGCACAGATCAAATTAAAGATGATTAAAAAATTATAAAATTGAAATCCCAAAGTAAATGAAAAGAAACCAGATTGTTTAGTTTAAGGAAGGTCAGACAGTTGGTGACTGTAAGTTGTCTTGGAGATAAATATCTCCATATATGTATGTGTGTGTATGTATATATTATACACACACATACATACATACGTATACATGGAGAGAGAATGGAGAGTCAGGAGAAATTTGTATTAATCCAGTAAAAACATATGGAAAGTCAAAAACACAATGAAGTGTAAGTCAAGATTCTGGCTTCTAACCCACTTCTTGCTTCTGAGAAGCTGTAAGAGCTTGGGCAAGTCTCTGGAGTGCTCTAGGCTTCCATTTCTCCATTATAAATGGAGATCACTGTCAAATTCTGCAATTCTATAAAACATAACTGTCCCTTCTCCAAAGCGGAACTAATTACCAATTTTGTCTATAACCTGGCCACTTAAAAGTGAAGGGCTATCTTTTTCGTTGTGCTTTATATATTTGGCAGCAAAAGCGTACACCCAGCAGAGGCAGAATAAGGGATCGAAAGGCACAGAGCTGGTGGTAAAGCAGCATGCATCTTTTCAAAAAGTTGTGATTCCTTCCTACAGCCTGGCTTGGCCATGGATGATAGCTTATGGGATTCGATTTGGGAAAACGCTCTTGGTTTTCCTACCATGAGGAGAGTAAGCTCTGTTCCTACACGTATAGCAATTAATAGGCACCTGTGACCAGCCTGCTCCACAGAGAAAGAGGCATTTTGTTAAAAGCAATCCAGAGCTGGAACTCAGGCTGGTGTTAAGTTG
>PVJS01063093.1:0-10571 GCA_004027185.1 Glis glis | reverse complement strand
AGCACATGATGTACATACACAAACCTATAAGACTCAATCACTATCCGGAGCATGAAAGGGAGGGAAGGGGGAGGGAATAGGGTGGGATTGGAGGGAGGGCTAAATGTGCAATGTGTGCATGTATGATGTTCATACCCTGACATATATCAAAATGTATAATTATAATTTACAATGCACCAATAAATGAACATAAAAAGTTGAAAAAATTCATTAGCAATAAGTAAAAAAACTTTTAAAAATGGGCAAAGAATTTGAATAGATATGTTTCTAAAGAAGACATACAGATGGCCAGCAGATATATGTAAATGGTATTCAGTATCATTAATCACTAGGGAAATACATATCAAAACCACAATAAGACATCTTCTCACTCCAGTGTACATGGGTGTTATGAATTTGACAAAAGATAAGTCCAAGCAAGGATGTGGAGAATGGGAATCCTTGTGTATTTTTTATGGGAATGTAAATTAGTACATCCATTATGGAAAACAGTATGGAGGTTCCTCAAGAAACTAAAAATAGAGCTACTACATAATACAGCAATTCCACCATGTATGCATTCAAAGGAAATTAAATAAGTATCTTTAATAGCCATCTGCAGAGCTGGGTGTGGTGGCGCATGCTTGTAATCCCAGTACTTGGGAGGCTGAGACCGGAGGATCTGGGTTCGCGGCCAGCCTCAGATACCTAGTGAGGCCCTCCGCAACTTAGTGAGAACCTGTTTCAAAATAAAGAATAAACAATAGGGCTGGGGGTGTAGCTCGGAGGTAGAATGCCCCTGGGTTAAATCCCCAGTACCGCAAAAAAAAATAGCCATCTGCACTCTGATGTTTATTGTAGTATTATTCACAACAGCCAATATATGGAATCAACATAAGTGTCCATCAGCAGATGAGAAGATGAAGAAAATGTGTTATACATACACAATGGGACACTATTCAGCCTTTAATAAGAATAAAATGCCTATCATTTGTGACAACATGGATGAACCTGGAGTTCATTATGCTAAGTGAAATGAGCCAGACACAGACAAATACTGCTTGATTTTACTTTTATGTGGAATCTAAAAAGTTTGTACTTATAGAATAGAGTGATGGTTGGCAGGAGCTTGGGGGCAAAAGTAAAATGTTCTTCAGAGTACAGACTGTAGTTATTCATAATGATCTGGAGATCTAATATCTAGCCTATTATATATAGTTTATATTATTGTATTGTATACTTGTTATTTGCTAAGAGAATAGACATTAAATGTTCTTGCCACAAAAAATAACTGTATGAAGTGGTGGATGTGTTAACTAACTTGATTGTGTAAATCATTTCACAATATATACATACATCATATCATTGTATTCTATGCATTAAATTTATACATTTTTTCAATTATGCTTTAATAAACCTGGAAAATGTTTTGCCCTTAGCACACAGAATGACTCAATTTCAATAATTTCATGAGAAAGGATGAATACTCTGAGCATTCAAAACATCTTTTTAAAGACAAAAGCATCACCTCCTTTAAAAGAAAACCTGTGGTCAAATATACATATATTTTAAGAAACCAAATACATTTTGGCTACTTTGAGGGTATGGGACCAGCCAATTTGAAAGAAGTAAAAATGTCTAGTTAATTCTTTCAAATAACTATTTTTGTACTTTTATTGTTGCATTGCAATTACATATTACAGTGAGGTTCAACATACATGCATATAGCACTCACTTGGTGTGTTTCCCTCCTGGTCCCACCCTGCTCCCCACTCCCCGTACATATTACTATGATTGGTGGTAAAATATTCATATTTGGACATAGCTTTATTTGAACTGTTTCCTTCATCAATTCCCTTTCCCCCCTCCCCACCTTCCTTCACCAATCCCCATTTACTGTTCTACTTGTCTCTCTCCTCATTCATTTGAAGTTTCTTGTTTCCTATTTTCTCTCTAGATTCCACCTATGAGAGAAAACATAAGACTCTTGATATTCTGAGACTGACTGACCTCACTTAGCATAATATTCTCTAGATCCACCCATTTTCTGGAAAATTATACAATTTTGTTCTTTATGACTGAGTAAAACAATTTGAAGGATTTTTGTTTTGTTTTAAAAATATATCCTAATTTTATCAAATCACACGTCAGTACTGTGTGAAGAAAGTAAAGGTTTTGTAAATGTCTAGATCTTTTTGTAGTTGTAGTTGCTGTTTTCCAATATTTCTGAAATTTTGTCTTGCATGTTATCTACGCATTATAAAAAATGTTAACAAAAATCACTTGAGCCTTAATTATTTATTATTATAATAATTTAAAGATTTACAAAATTAACTCCCCTTTTGTGGTATATATGCAGAAAATGTTTGACAAACCTATTAATAATGCCAAAGAAAAATATTGAAGAATGGCAAATTGGTTAGAAGAATCAATGCTTCCATGGACATTAGCAAAATCAACACAATGAGTCAGTTGTAAATTATCCTTGTCTATTAATTAAAATAAAACCCATACAACATTCGATTAGACTATGCACTATTTTTATTTTAAATAGCTGAATCAGTAAAAACTATACATTGTTTTAAATGCATACATATATATGTATACACACACATAGATAGATGATAGATAGATAGATAGATAGATAATGAAGACTTTTCACCAATTGAAACTGGCCATCTCCTAAGGAGTCTGATTTAACAATGCCTTAAGGTGTCTGAAGAAAGGTGATTTTGAGGAAATAATGTTATCTTTATTGATTTCATGCACTACATGGGTTTTTTTCTTCAAAACAACTAGAGGTTATAAATAGACATGTTTGTGTATATTTAATTCCATTGAAATGCTCAGACGTCCCTACTTAATCTACTTCCAAGTTAGTCTGCATCATTAATACCAAGGAGACAAACATCTTACTATTAGTCTTCTTATTCATGGGACTATTTTATTAATCAGTAGGAGTTGATTTGAATGAAAGACTCTAATTTCTTCAGATAATTTGCAACAATATTTCTCCCTCATAGACAAAAGAGAAAAATAATGTGCTTTAGACACTTAGAATATTTGGATGTTCCACATTAAGGGGAGGACATGTTAAAGGATTTTTTCTGTGTAGGTACACTTCTATTCTCATAGGTTTACTTCTGTTTACATTTGTACATAAATTCACATGGAAATCATGATTGGGCACTAACAATATAGACTAGTTTAAAACAGTACCTACAATTTATATCAGCATAGTCTGTGGACGGTAAAATTTCAACCAATATTTGCTATCTAATTAACCTTGGAAGATTTTGGGCATGACATTCATTTAAGGCTTAGATTTATATTATGTTTTCCTGACCAAAAAGAACCAAGTGCATGGGCATGGTTTGGTGCTACACAACTGATATTAGTATAATCACGAAAAATTGTTCCAAAAAGTTTTTGCATCGGAAATCCCAACTTTTTTGGCTAAGGGTGTTAACTGAAACGAAAAATTCTACAAATTTTAAAGGAGTTCAATTCTGGAAACTGATCAATAAAATACAGTTTGACAAAAATATGCATAGAAATCCTAGAACTCTGTATTTTGTTACTATTTGACTTGGCATTTTTGTAGATGTGCATTTTGCCCAGAGAAGCATAGGTAGAAAGGGTTTAGTCTCCAAAGGAAAACAAACTTATGTGGACTCAAGAAAAAAATAAACCAGAAGTAAAATGCTGATGCATATAAACTTTCAGTAATTCAGACAAATTAGAAGACAATACACCTGAGAGGCAATGAGGAACCTCTCATAAAATCTTCATGTGGGCAGCAAGCCTATGAACATTAGAAAGGGGATGAATTGCATAATAAAATATCAGATATCTTTCAGCTATTGTATGGTTATGAAGTCATAGAGTGCATATTGCATCATCTAAATTGCTATCGTTTAGGCACAGAAAGTGTTCTACAGAATAATTTAAAATCTAATAATACAACTGTAGTTTAAACTGCACTTTAGTGATTAATGCTAAATAAGTAGATGCCAAATATATTTGCATGCTGGCTTGGAAATCACAAAAAATGAGGAGTAAAACTTTTATAGAAAGTGTTTCCAACATCTACTAATTCAGGAATCATATATCTATTAAATCTAGAAATTTCAAAGATACAAGGAGAAAACTAAATGACACTGACACCTTTTTGAAATGGAGGCATGAAGGATGTTCCCAAATGAATGAGATTACATTTCCTAATGAAGAAGCCTGTTGAAGGGAGATCATTTTTCCTGCCCATCTGCCTTCTGCCATCTAAGGACAGAGCAAGAAATACCTTATTAGACCAATGCTGACTCTTGAGTTTTGGACGTCCCAGCTGGAGCAGTGTTACACATCTCTACTTGAGAGGCTGAGAAAGGAGGATTGCAGGTATGAGGCCAGCAAATTAGTGAGAACCTGTTTCAAAATAAAAAGTAAAAAGGGATGAGGGTGTAGCTCAGAGGTAGAACACCCCTGGGTTTAATCTGCAGCAACACACACACACACACACACACACACACACACACACATACACAATTTCTGTTCTTTACAAAGTTCCTAGTCTCAGTTATTCTCTTATAGCAGCACAAGTAAATTGGGCCATGACAGATAAATGGTAACTACTATTATTTTATTTGATTTATTTTTATATACTTCAGGGTAAGGAGGTAGGTATGAAATAAAACTTACATTTTCATACAAAAACAGGTCACGCGTTACCCCAATATCATTGAGTATCTACTTTACTCATTACTGATATTACTTTGCCATATACTAAATTCTATATTTACTTGAATCTAGCTGGACTTCCTATTCTGTTCTTATTATTGGTTAATTCATGTCACAGAATCAAACATTTTTATTACTCTTGCTTAATATAACATAGTATCTAGTAATAGTTTCCTCTTCTATTTAAATTCTTTTTTCTAAGGATTCCTTCTGTTCTCATTCATTTATTTATCAAGATGCACTTTGGAAACATTCTGTTCAATTCTATTTAAAAATATGCTGGTATTTTGATTGGGATTACCTATAATATATTGAATAATCTAAGCAGAACTGATATATTTTGGATGATAAATCATACTGTCCAACAACATGGTGAATCTTTTATTAATTTAATCCTTTTTAAAAATATCTCAGGAAACGTTTAACTTCTATTTTATATGAATGCTGCAAATTCCTGTGATATTAATGCCTGGATGTTTTAAATTTTATAGTTATTGATGTGTAATATTTTTCATTCATTTTATCTTATATCTGGTTATTTTTCATACAAAGAAAGGCTATGGATTTATTTTATTGACTCTGTAATTAGATACCTCACTGAATTCTTGTTGTTTCTAATGGGGTTTCAATTGATACTCTTGGGTTTTCCAGATGGTGATCACATTTTTTACAAATATGGATAATTTGTCACTTTGATTCAGTTTTTTCATTTGTCTAGTTTCATTGGCTAGTATTCACAGAAATGTCTCTTAATAGGATAGTCTCATGTACAACTTTGCCTTGTTCATCATTGGATGGTTGTTTATATTTTCATTTGTATTGTATTGTTATTTTGGTGGTTTGGATGGTTTATATTATTTATAAAGTTATTACAGACTAAGTAGAATTATTTTTTATTCTTCTCTTGGTAACACTGAAGGTTTGTATTCTATTTTTATATGCTTACTGCTTAACTTTATAAATTTAAGTACATACTTACATATATACTTATTGATTTATCATGCTTGGATAATATCTCTTGGTTTCCCTCCACAGACAAGGAAGATATTCGTGTAGTTAAATTTCTTCCTACTCTCCTCCCCACACCCACACTTCCAGATTTTTGTCAGCTTTGTTACAATTTTACATTATCAGTGCTTTAATATTTCTTTTTTCTATAATTATAATTCATAGTGTTCCATTCAAAATTAAAAATATTAGTAGAATCAGCACTAGATCCAAGCCTTCCTATATCTTTGTACACTTTTACAAAAGGAACTCCTGAATGCGACTACCCTGTCAGAACTTTTACAGATGTTGTGATTTGGGGTTGTAATCAGTTTTCAATTTAAATAGAAATGGAGGCCTCTTCACTGTCTCTTACACTTTTGACTGTTTTGTCGAGAATTTTATTGAAAAAATAGAGCAGGAGAAGAAATATTATTAATCTGCCGTCTTCTATCAGATGTCCTCTAAAGAATTTTGGAGTTCTAGACCTGTCACATGATAACAATTGGGTTCGAAGATATTGCTGAACCTCTCTGAGTTTCAGATTCCTCATTCATAGTAGGAGGTTATCTGAGTGTAAGTATATTTTCAGGAAGTCCCATGTTTTAACTATTGTCTATAATTCAGTAGTTGTCAGATTGGAGGTTTCCCAACCTGGTATTCCTGAGCCCCAACTCTCTTGCTGCTTCAGGTTTCTAAAACCATATCAGCTTCAGTACTTATGTAAAAAGAATCTTTTGAAGTTCCCACTAATAATCATCATGGTCTGTTTATATACATTTCCATTGAGTAAAGAATACTGCTCAAGCAAATTTTACTTTTGTGGAAAAGAAAAACAACATGTTTGGGTTTCAAAATATGAATATATGAAAAGAGGCTGGGAAAATTCTATGAGGGTATCAAGTAGAAGTGTATGGATATTCACTATGCATAAATCAACAAGGAAATGTAAGTCACTCTAAAAATAAGAAACCACTATTTAGCACTCCAATATGTGAATTTATTTATTATCCTAGTTTATCTCTATGAACTTCCTGGTGGAAATAAAAACTACTTTTTTAAGAACTGTGCTAGCTATACTGTTATTACATGCTTTGTATATTCTTTTGACTATTTTAGCATTAGGGGAAAATTAGGTTAGGTGCCACATTTGCCTCTGGGCCAAATATTTCTCTTTGATTTGGAGATTCAATGAAAACCAAATGGGCAAATCCAGAAATAAGCAGAATTCTCACTGTCTTTACATTATTCTAGATTAACAAAATATATTAACTCATTCATTTAAAATATATCCATATAACATCATTAGAACTAAATGTAGGTGTGCATACTTATGCACATATAGTAAAAGTGAATATATAATTTCCATGATGCTGTTTATTGCATAACTGCTTTCAGGCTTACTCATACTCGATATTTCTTTGTAAGTTTATCTCTGCTTCACTTATTTCATGAATATCCATATTTAATTATGATGCTCACAAATGAATGAAATAGCTGGGTGCAGTGGTGTACGCCTGTAATCACAGTATTTGAGAGGCTGAGACAGGAGGATCACAGGTACAAGGCCAGCCTTGGCAACTTAGTGAGATCCTCAGCAACTTAGGAGACCTGTTTCAATATAAAATGTGCTAGGAGTATAGCTCAGAGGTAGAATGCCCCTAGGTTCAATCCTCTGTACCAAAAAAAAATAAATGAATGAAATATTAAAATAACTTTTGCTTTTAACTATCTCTTTTCCCCAACTTGTATGCACATATATGGTTCCATTAAATAAAATGTCAATACTGTTCTTAAAAAAACTTTTTTCAGTTGGATGTAGTGGCACATGCCTGTAATCCTAGTACTTGGGAGATGGAGACAGGAGGATTGCAGGTTCAAGGCCAGTCTCAGCAATCTAGCTAGACCCTGTTTCAAACTAAAAAATAAAAAGGGTTGGGAGTGGATCTAGGAAATATAATGCCACTTGGTTCAATCCCAAGTACCATTTTTTGGTCAAAATACACTTTAGTATAATGATTTCATTATAAAAGTAATTTATATAAAACAATTTAATGAGTTGTATTATTTCAGATAGAGTTATGTATTAAGATCAATGTAATGCCTGAAATCCATGTATATATCTGTTCTGGAAAACAAAATATATGACTACATTTCCCATCCCTTTAGTGGGAGGATAATTTTAGCATCTTGTGAAGCATATTCTAAAAGTAGAGTAAGTAAAATTAGTGTGATATTGGCTAGAGAACTAACAACACAATAAGCAAGAATTTTTTAAATAAGCTGTAGTTTACATAAAAATTTAGTATTTTATGATTTTACTTTTTTATACTTTTATTGATGCATTGCAATTATACATCATAGCGAGGCTCAAAGTGATACATTCATACATGCATACAGCACTTGGTGTATCTCCCTCCACATTCCACCATGCTCCCCTCTCCTCCATCTATGTACATGTTAGTGACATGGGTAGTGATACCTTCATGTATGAATATAACATTATTTAATCTGTTTTCTTCCTCAAGCCTCCTTTCCTTTTCCCTTTTTCCCCTTCCCTGATCCCCTTCTACTATTCTACTGGTCTCTTCCTCATTTTTCTGAAGTCCCTTTTGTTTACGATTTTCTTTCTAGCTTCCACATATGAGAGAAAACATGTGATCCTTGACTTTTGTGAGACTTGGTGGTCTCACTTATCATAATATTCTCTAGTTACATCCATTTTCACACAAATGACTTATTTTTTTCTTCTTCCTGGCTGAGTATGTGACCCAGCTATACCACTCCTTTATATTTTTTTAAAAAGAATTAAGTTAGGATACTATAGTGATATATGCATACCCATGTTTATAGAAGTACCATTTATAATAGTCAAATTATGCAACTAACCTAGGTGTCTAACACACATGAAGGGATAAAGAAAATGTGGTGTATATACACAAGAATACAGTAATTAATGAAAGAAGCTTTAGAAACCAATTTGGACTTAATAGAATATTTATTAAATCATGATGGGGATACCAGCTATTTCTAGGATAGGATCAAGTTTAAATCTCATATTAAAATATATCACACTCTATTGTCATTGGAGTCCCTTTTGTGTCCCCACTACTCCCTAGGTTGTGCATATTAAAACATATGTCCCTTCTTTTTTTGTGATTGGCTAATCTCACTTAACATAATGTTCTCCAGATCTTTCCATTTTCTTGCAAGTGCTGTTATTTTGTCCTTCTTTATTGCTGAGTAGAATTCCATTGTGTGTATTTCCCATAATTTTGTAATCCATTCATCTGTTGATGGACATCTAAGTTGGTTCCATAATTTGGCCACTGTGAATTGTGCTGCTATGAACATGAGTATGCATATATTACTGTTCTTTTCCAGTTTCAACCCCTTTGGTATGATACCCAATAGTGGTATAGCCGGATCATATGGTGGATCCATTCCCAGTTTTCTGAGGAATCTCCACACTGATCTCCACAGTGGTTGAACTAGTTTGCAATCCCACCAACAGTGTAGAAGAGTCCCAATTTCCCCACATCCTTGCCAATATTTGTTGTTGTTTGACTTCTTAATGCTTGCCATTCTAATTGGGGTCAGATGAAATCTTAGAGTAGTTTTGATTTGCATCTCCCTGATTGCTAATGATGTTGAACATTTTTTCATGTATCTATTGGCCATTTGTATCTCTTCTTTTGTGAAGTGTCTATTCATTTCAGTTGCCCACTTTTTGATCGGATTGCTTGTTTTCTTAGTGTAAAGTCTTTTAAGTTCTTTGTATATCCTAGATATTAGACCTCTGTCAGAGGGATAGCTTGCAAAGATCTTTTCCCATTCTGTAGGCTTTCTCAGTGGTGCAAGGGAAGGGGTACAGGGGAAGGGGAAGGGCAAGAAAGAAGTGAATCTATGGAATTACTATCATAAACAATGTGTACATATGAAATTATACTAACTTCATTCTCAGTGCTACATGTGGGGGGGGGAGGCTGGGGGAAGGGACACCGAGAGCTGTGTGCATGTATGTTAACACCAAACTGATAGTCATTGTGATGTGAGACTACAATGCACCAATAAAAACATATAAAAAATATATCACACTCTAAATTATAATACAGCATGCACACAAATATATTCTGGTATATTATGATAATAAAACTGAAAATGTAATATCATAAAACGCAAAATAAAATACAGATAAAAATGACAATCATCTCAGCAGGGGAAAGGAAATTTTAGTTACACAAAGAAACTACAGATGAAAGATTTCTTAGCTTTTATTAAATACAATTTTTAACCTCTCTGTTTAAAAAAAAAGCTATTGGAAAAACTGAAGATAATTCTTTAAGATCAAAGCCAAGGACAGGTTGACATCTCTATCATGTCAAAAGCACTTATAACTTGTCTCAGTCAGCATTCTCACTTCTATAAGCCAAAGACTTGACCATGTAACTTAGAGGAAGGAAGATTTATTTTCTCACAGTTTTCCTTTGAGATTTTGGGGTTCAGTCCATGTGAGGCCAGGGACTGTGGATCTCAGAAGGAGAGCACAAGGCTTCTCTCTCACATCATGGAGGCCAGAAGCAAGAGAGAGAGAGAGAGCAAGGTGAGGATGAACCATATATAATCCCCAAGGACACACCTCCAGGGACCCACTTTCTCTAGCAACACTCTACCAGTCCAGGCCACCATCCAATCTCACCACTGCTGAGATTTACAAGTGAGATTTAAGTCTCACAACGTAACTATATGAACATTGAATATTGATAAATGTACTCTTTAGGAGACATTCTATATCTAATTATAGCATAACTAAACAAAAATACTTGCACAGCAACATAAAAAATGAAAAATAAGCAGGACATAGTGGCACA
>PVJS01063092.1:0-10571 GCA_004027185.1 Glis glis | reverse complement strand
GGAAGTTCTCTGAGTCAGGTCCTCTGGTTAGGTTATGCAGCAGCCTAAGACATGGCTGTGATTTAGCCTTCTTAGAAAACAGATCTGGAAGCCGGGCGTGGTGGCACATGCCTGTAATCCCAGTACTTGGGAAGCTGAGACAGGAGAATCGCAGGTTCGAGGACAGCCTCAACATGTAGTGAGACTCTCATCAACCTAGTGAGACCCTGTTTCAAAAAATAAAATCGGGCTGAGGGTGTAGCTCGGAGGTAGAATGCCCCTGAGTTCTATCCCCAGTACCACAAAAATAAAAGCAATAGAAAAGAGATCTGGAAAGCCCTAGGACAGAAGGCACTTGGGTGGCCACGGTCTGCCGAGTTGTCCTCCCCTTGCTATTTCATCGGTGTGTATGCGTGTCTGCGTGCACCTTGCACTCTGTGGCTCACCCAGTCAACCAACAGTGGTGTTTGTTACAAGAGTAAGTCTCCTTAATTGGAGAAAATCTGGAACATAAAACAAAGGAAAAGAACGAAAATCACTCAGATTTTACAGCCCAAGTATAATTGCTCCTAACCGTTTGCTTTAGGTACTTTGAGTTTTCTTTTATGCATATGTATTTAAGTCATTGGTTTAGCTTTTAATATAGTTTGACTCATTCCAAGTCCTATCTTCAAATCCTACTTAAAAAATCACCATACGTTTATATAGTTACATATGCAATAATTATTCTTTGCGCTATGTTACCATTCCATAAACAGCTATCATTTCATGACTTTCATAATCAATTTTCAATTATTGTATACTATTCCTGCCCTTGGAGGTACTATATTTTAGCATTTCCTTATTGTGGCACATTTATTCTTAATGTTTCCAAATTGTTTTATGTATATGTGTATATAAAGATATATATATATATATATATATATATATGTGTGTGTGTGTGTGTGTGTATGTGTGTATACATGTATGTATTTTTAAAGTTGTGATTTTAATAAAGTTAGTATTTGTTTTACTATAGTTCCCATACTTATCAACATTATTTTATAATCTTTTACAAACATAATTTTTAACAATTATATCTTTTTTTTAATCAAAATTCATCCCATGGCCCATACTCCTAGTACTTAGGAGGCCGAGGTTTGCGGATCACAGGTTTTGGATCGCAGGTTTGCGGCCAGCCTCAGCAACTTAGTGGGACCCTGTTTCAAAATAAAAAACTAAAAAAATAGGGCTGGGGGTTTAGCTCAGCGATAGAATGCCCCTGGGTTCAATCTCCAGTAACACACACATATACACACACGCATGCACGCACATGCACGCACACACACACGCACACACACGTCACCCCATAACATTTGGCTATTGTTTTGTGTCTACTCATGAAAACCAAGGTGCTTTCCAAGTTTTTACAATGGTGACTAATACCCTGGCAGCTAACAATACATAATCAACATGATTCACACTTTCAAAGGTACATACCAATATGAACACTAAAGAGATGCTACAATGTGCTATAATTTTTTAAAATAAGGACTTGAAGTCATAGCACTGAATTCACGGAAGAATAAAATCTGGAAGTAAAGAAACGCATGTGCATCAATTGTATACAAAGCACACCGCCAAACTGGTTATCTTTATGTGTAACGCCTTTACAACTTAGGATTCTTTATTTAGGAAGGTTGTATACAATTGGTACCATTGGACCCAATGTGGTTGGTGTTTCTGATGGTCTAGGGCAGAGTTTTCCTTGTAGCTCCTGTAACGGGCGTTACTAATCTATTCCCCACCAGCAAGTATGTAGGTGTCCATTTCACCACACCTGTGTGGAGGTGGAGACCGTGGGGTGAAGGACTTGGGGAAATAGAGGCTCCAAGATTTTAAGGAATGCCCCAAGTCCTCAAGCTTGTATCAGAAGCAGCATTTAAACTCGGGTATATCTGGGTTTCAAATGCAAACTATATGAAGTGCTGTCTTACAGTTGGTTCTGCATGAGAAGGCCCGGGGATGAGGATTGGTGTGAAATGACTTATGATCAAGGTTCTTAGGAAACGTGGCTGGGAAGTGGGTACGAGAAGGGAAGCAGCTGGTAAGGGCGTGGTATCCAGTAAAGTCTCAGGAGGTTATATTGACTTAATCCTCCAGGAGAATAGAGATGGTGTGGGTCACTCTTCAGTGCTGGCCCCGTCAGGGTCAAGGGAACTCAAATTCCTCTGAATCCTGCAGTCCTTGTTTAGGGCTACTAGGATGGGGCCAGGGGCCTCAATTTCCAGGTATTTCTATACTCTCTGGGCACAGGCAAGGCCAGTCTTGGCGCCTGCCCCTGGACACAGTCTTTCTAAAGGAGGGACAGAGATGCCCTTGATGTGCTGCTGTTGGCTAGTAATGACCTGCACAATTTGGGCGCCCAGTTGTTAGGAATTTTGCATGCTGGTTGACCCGACCTGGATAACTTGAAATCTGACATGGTGGAAGTATTTACAGCATGGAAATTGACCAGTGTCCTAAATTAGGGCTTCCTCCCCACATTCACGGAGGTGACTGTTGAATATTTATCAGCACCCCAGGGCGGGTGCTTGCTTTCAGGAATGAAAACACACCGGGGTCTATGTGCAGCAGAGTATCAAAGGGACCCCAGGAGATGGGGTGTGGGTGGAGCATGATGGTGCTGGCTGCAGCCCGTGTCTACACTGGCTGCAGATGTAGCAGGAGACCCAGCCCAGCCATCTTCACTGGCCAGTCAGGGGGATTGAGAGAGAGGGAACTAAGAGAAGGAGGACACCCTGCTGGATTTCAGGGCAGGGACTCTGTGCCCGAGGTGACCTGGTTAAGAGAAGTGCTGAGCAGACCAAACCGAGAAAGAACTGTGATACAAATATCCAACGACGCTGTTGAACGCCCACCCTGCCGGACACTGAGCTCGGTGCTCTACTTTGGTTAATCTTCATAGAAGCCCCGGGAGGCAGATGCCATTGTCATGACCATCGCCATCCCTCTAGTCACATCATCGTCTTCATCTTCTCTCTTTTACAGATGATGAAACTGAGATTCAGAAGGAAATAAAAAAAATGTCCAACAGCATAGCAGGAGAGCTGAGCTTGGGAACCATTGTGTCTGACTCAAAGGCTAAACTTTAAATAACTGAGACAGGACACTTCCCTGCTGTCACTTCCCATGACTGAGTTCGTGTGATGGGGGTGTAGGCTGGCACCTTCAGGATGACCTAGGAGGACCCTAATCTTATGTGGCCACAGGCTCCACCAGCTGACTATGGGAATATGAAGCAGAGGGTATGCGGGAGCCCTGAATTAGTGGTTGTGCCTCCTGGGGTGGAGACGAGGTACTCAGGTCCCATCAGGCGATGGAGCTCTGGACGTACCCCTTCCTCCCTCAGAATCAGGTCAGGGCTGGCCAAAGCAGAGGATGCAGGGGCAGAGGAGTCTGGGAGGTGGACTGAGCCAGCAGACACACTTACAGTCAGGCGTGAAAATTCTTTGTGGTAGTGGATGAGCGAATGTTCTTCTTGTTCTTTGTGGTTTTCTTTGCTGTGAGAAGCTCTCCTCCTCCTCCTCCTCCTCCTCCTCCTCCTCCTCCTCCTCCTCCTCCTCCTCCTCCTCCTCCTCCTCCTCCTCCTCCTCCTCCTCCTCCTCCTCCTCCTCCCTCTCCTCCTCCTTCTCCTCCCTCTCCTCCTCCTTCTCCTCCCTCTCCTCCTCCTCCTTCTCCTCCCTCTCCTCCTCCTCCTTCTCCTCCCTCTCCTCCTCCTCCTTCTCCTCCTCCTTCTTCTCCTCCTCCTCCTTCTTCTCCTCCCTTTCCTCCTCCTCCTTCTCCTCCTCCTTATCCTCCTCCCTTTCCTTCTCTTCCTCCTTCTCTTCCTCCTCCTCCTCCTTCTCCTCCTCCTCCTTCTCCTCCTCCTTCTCCTCCTCCTTCTTCTCCTCCTCCTTCTCCTCCTCCTTCTTCTCCTCCTCCTTCTCCTCCTCCATCTCCTTCTCCTTCTCTTCTTCCTTCTCTTTCTTGTTCTCCTTCTTCTGGTGCTAGGGATTGAACTCAGAGTCATTCTACCTTTGTGCTACTTATGGAGACCCTTTTGTTTTTTACTTTGAAACAGGATCTCACTAAATTGCTGAGGGCCTCGCCAAGTTGCTGAGGCTGTCCTTGAATCTATGATCCTCCTGTCTCAGCCTCCCAAATACTGGGATTTTAAGCATGCACCGCCACGCCCGGCTCCTCTTTCCTTTCTGTAGTTTGCCCGCCCTGGACTGGTGGGGTGGTCAGCGGCCAGGATGAAGGGTGTAGAAAGCTGCCAGGTGGCTGCATCTCTGTTTTGTGTGTCCCTTCCAGGCCCCCAGAGATCCCCTGACGTCAGTAGTGCTGCACAGGAAGGAATAGATGGACTTATCCCTACAACCAGTCAGAGATATATCTGGAAGTTTCCTTTGATCATTTGCTCTGTGTTCCAAGTGCTTTTATTTTGGGTTGACTCTTGTGCGGGGTGAGAGGTTGGGGTTTAATTCTTTTCTTCTACGTATGGATAACCAGTTTTCCCAACATCATTTGTTGAAAAGGCTGTCTTTACTCCAGCGTATGCTTTTGGCCCCTTTATAAAAAAATCAACTGGTTATAAATATGAAGTTTTGTTTCTGAGTCTTCTATTCTGTTCCATTGGTCTATGTGTCTTTTTTTGTGCCAACACCATGCTGTTTTTATTACTGTTGCTTTGTGTTTTATCCCTTAACAGCCTGGAGCTGCCTTTCAAGCCTCATAGATCTCCAATACATCTTGTGCTTCCCTCTATAAATATATATTTGTGTGTATGAGTGTTCCTTTACCACTATGGAGTACAGCAGGCCCCCTGTCCACAGTTTTGACTTCTGTGGTTTCAGTTACCCATGGTCAACTCTGGTCCAAAAATCATTTTATTTTACCATTAGTTACTGTTATTAATCTCTTACTGTGCCTATTTTACCATTAGTTACTGTTATTAATCTCTTACTGTGCCTAGTTTATAAATTAAACTTTACCATGGATACTTGTGTAGAGGAAAATCATAGTGTGTAGAGTTCAGCTGGACCTGTGGCTTCAGGCATCCACCCGAGACCTCGGAACATATTCCCCATAGACAAAGGGGTGGGTCTACTGTTACTCAGCTGAAAAAAACTGAAAAGTGTCCTTATGTTGCCAACATTACATTTTTTTTCTTTATCTGTGAATATATTTTCCCCTTTCACCTAACTATTCATACATGGGGTTTCCTTGTAATCCCAGTATTTGGGAGGCTAAGATAGGAGATTGGAGATTCATGGTCAGCCTCAGAAACTTAGTGAGGCCAGCCTCCGAAACTTAGTGAGGTGCTGTTTTAAAATAAAAAAATAAAATAGGGCTGGGGGTATAGTTCAGAGGTAGAAGGCCCGAGTTCCATCCCCAGTAACACACACACACACACACACACACACACAACTGGAGAGCCAATTCATTGTGCATGGAGGGGCTGGAGTGAGGGCAGGTCCAAGCGTGGGCTCTGGTGACACCAGCTCTTCAATTTCCATCTGCGTGACTTTAGTTCAGCCCTCCCATTTCTGCACGTCTTGGTTTCCCATCTGTGAATCATGGATACTATTCCATAGGGCATTGAAAGAAATATGTGAGTCTGCATACCTGAAGCCCTTAGAAGTGCTCATGGTAAGCCAGATGTGGTGGTGCACACCTGTAATCCCAGTATTTGGGAGGCTGAGACTGGAGGATCACAGGTTCATGGCCAGCCTCAGCCACTTGTGAGGCCCTCTGCAACTTAGTGAGACCCTGTTTCAAAATAAAAAATAAAATAGGACTGGGGGTGTAGCTCAGAGGTGGAATGCTCCTGGGTTCAATCCTCAGTACAAAAAAAAAAAAGAAAGAAAGAAAGATAAAAGAAGTCCTCATGGCACACACTGAACACCAGCTGTGTCAGCTCTCATTATGTATCTGTCCCAAGGTTCCGTCTTGACCTTCACACAAAGGGTTCTTTTATTCAGTAGGCATGCCCTGAACACTTACTCCGTGCCCGTTCCTGTTCTGTGCCCTTCCATATGAATTTTCTGATATAACTTAATTCTCACCCTGCTCTGCATTAAAGTGACTGATTGGTTTTTCTGTTAAGTTACTTCGCAGTTTCTAGGGTCCCCCATCTGAACATGTACTGCTAGGACAGGTGAGACTATGTCGTCGTATCTATAAACAAGCACGGATTTGAGCGCCTGGGAGCCACGCAGGTTTAATTCTCGCTTAGGACAAGGCCCCTGGGTCAGGGAGCGCTCTCTCCCGAGGTGACCCAGCAGGCCAGGCTGCCTTGCCAAAGGCACAAAGTTGTCTCTGGCCAAATGTCAGGTCCTTCCTTCTTTGCCTGGGTGTGTTTTGGTGGAAATATCCATGGGTCTGTTCCTACACTATACTCTAATTTGAAGGTATACAGGCTTGTCTTATTTTTGTGAATGGACAGAGGCAAAAAGGAGTGAAAGAAAGGGCGCTGTTTACGTCATATGCTTTTGTGAGGTTATCAAAACCTGGACGCATGGTGGCTCACACTTATAATCCCAGTATGTGGAAGGCTGAGACAGGAGGATCACAGGTTTGTGGCCAGCCTCAGCAACTTAGTGAGATCCTGTTTCAAAATAAAAAATAAAATAGGACTGGGGGTGTAACTCAGTGGTAGAATGCCCCTGGGCTCAATCCTCAATACCACAGGAAAAAACAGAAATGATCAAACAAACAAACAGAAACACCCAATGCAGAATTAGCACTCAGTTGTGCAGGGGCCTTTCTCCTTAGTAAGCAGCCTTGCTTAGTGATTGTGTCTGGATCTGTGACTATTACTGCAGGAAACGGGGTGCAGAGAGTAGTGAGCTGGACAGATGGGCAGGTGTTCTAATGTGCCCACAACCTGCGAGCACAAACCTTCTTTTCCGATAAGAATCTCAGTGCCATCTCCACGTGATACAGGGAGCGCTGGTTTCAACTGAAGGAGGAAGCTGAACGCAGGTCCTGTCTTCTGCTTTCATTGCCCGGATGTGGTTGAGTATGAGGTGTAGTTTCTTTTCAAATTAAATACCTGCTACTTGTTGTAATCAGACACCATGGGGGAAACTGCCTTGGAAGAGCAGGACTGGCTGGAGGTGGCTTGTTTCTCTCATCTCCTGCCAGAGAAGAGGCAGGAAGCTCCACTCCCAGCCCAGCGCGGATAGGACTGGACTCCTAGCACCTCCACGGGACCAGGGCCCTGGGATCGCCGGCAGAAACCCAAGCTACAAAGTCACTGAACTACAGTCAGTTTCTGCTGAGTGCCAAGTACCATGTCCTTCACAGATATCTCCTTATCTTTCCCAGAAAACCAGTAAAGTCAAGATGTGTACACCTACTTTACAGATGAGAAAACGAGGGTTGAGGAGGTGAGACCTTATGCAGATCAGATAGTCAATACCTTACAGATAACCAAACCCAAGTCTCTGGGGATTGGGGAGTTAGTGCAAACGTGGCCATGGGGCTGTAATGATGGGGCTCCTCATCATGCTCTTTGTGTTGTGCCCCTAAGAGCCGTGCACCCTGGCAGCCCTGGGTGGACATGAGTGGAACATTAGGCAGATGCATCGGCCTTGTCTTTCCTGCAGTTCTGCACCCGAGTCCATATCTACTTATCTAATGCTACATCACATATTATCCTCCAACTTAGTGGCGCAGAACTCAAGCGTTGATTTTTCCAAGGTCTCCGGCATTGGGAGTCTGGGTGTGGCCGAGCAGGGCTCTTTGGCTGTGATCACAGTTATAGTCAGGGTCTTCCCAGTGCCCCATGGCACAGATGGGTCACCGTCCAGCCCGCCGCTGTGGGAAGGTTCTGTTCTTTTAGCTGTTGGACCTGGTGCCTTGCATCCTCGCTGACTGTTGGGTGCAAGAACCTTCAATTCCTTGCACTGGGGACTCCCAGAGTGTGGTACACAGCAGTGTGGCTTCCTTCATCAGAACAAACAAGGGAGAAGAAGCAGGCAGAGGGCCGGAATGCCAGCGACAGGAGACGCAGCCTCTAGTGACTCTGCCCTGTTGCCATATCCTCTTCCATAGAAGCAAGCCACCAAGTGGATGTGGCACTCTGTGGGAGGGGACTCCACAGGGTCGTGCACACAGGGAGGCAGGGATCCTTGGGAGCCAAAGGCCGCCTATGGAAATATCCACGGTGATCTTAATGCTAAGCGTGGCATCAATTTACTTACACTGGGTAGAGGTCGCTCTCCTTTTGCGGGGGGCTGAGGGTACTAGGACTTGAACCCAGGGGCATTCTACCTCTGAGCTACATATCCAGCCCTTTTTATTTTTTATTTTGAAACAGGGTCTCACTAAGTTGCTGAGGGTCTTGCTAAGTTGTTGAAGCTGTCCTCGAACCTATGATTCTCCTGTCCCAGTCTCTCAAGTACTGGGATTACAAGTGTGAGCCACCCTACCCAGCAAGGGTAGAGCTATTTCTCTAAGAATTAGTGCATCTCCTGGTACCTCTCTTCCTAAGATAAAGGCATCCAGTTTGAAATACCCAGGGTAGTAACCACATGTTGCTGTCTAGAGATATTCAGTCTCTCTCCTATAACTTTTCACCCAGCTTCTTTGACTTGTGATACTAAATCTAACCTTATTACTATGATTGGGATGGTGGGGGCATTTACGCATGGCTGCTGTGGGCTCTTTGCATAAATAAGCACTGACCTTTGAAGGAATCTCTTTGGAATGGAAGGCTCTAGGTTTATTCATGATGCAAACTTTGCCCGCGACCTTGTAGCTTCTCCTTGGGAATTATCTTTACAATCTCTCTCTCTCTCTCTCTCTCTTTCTCTCTCTCTCTCTCTCACACACACACACACACACACACACACACACACACACACAGCCTCCTTTTGTTAAGATATGCTCACCCAGCCCGGTGTGGTGGTGTACGCTTGTAATCCCAGTACTTGAGAGGCTGAGACAGGAGGATTGCAGGTTCACAGCCAGCCTCAGCTACTTAGTGAGGCCCTCCACAACTTAGTGAGGTCCTGTTTCCAAATAAAGAATAAAAAAAATAGGACTGGGGGTGTAGCTCGGAGGTAGAAGGCCCCTGGGTTCAATCCCCAGTACCACAAAAAAAAAAAGATATGCTCACCCATATTATTTATTAGATATGGCTGGCAGAGAGGCATCGTATTCCTTACTGATTATTATTATTTTTATTTTTATTATTATTATTATTATTATTATTATTATGTGTTTGTGGTACTGGGGATGGAACCCAGGGGCATTCTACCTCTGAGCTACACCCCCAGCCCTGTTTACTTTTTTTTAAATTTTGAAACAAGGTCTCACTAAATGCAGAGCATCTTTCTATGTTGTTGAGGTTGGTCCCAAGACTGCGATCCTTCTGTCTCAGCCTCCCAAGTACTGATATTACAGGCATGCATGCACCACCATGCCTGGCCCGATTATTATTTCATGCATTTCCTTCCTAAAACTTTCAGATTTGAACTCAGTCCTATCCAAAACCCTCAATATTTAAACACTTTTAAGTTCTCAAGGCAATAGGGATGCAGGTCTAACCATTTACACACAAAACAGAGCAAATGCTCCCATCTCCCCTCCTTACTTCGGTGGTGAATTTAGAGTGCTTAGCTTGGCTGAATCCCAGGAGCTGAGGCAGCCTTGGACTTTAATTTGTGATGCTTTAAATACAAGTGCAGGTCTGAGAAAAGACAGTGATCAGGACTCAACCGGAGGTTGACTATCGTTTATTAGTGGGATTATATTCACAGACAGCAGGATTGAGATCCAGGGCAAAGAAAATGGCTTTTTATAGCAGGGAAAAAAAGAAAATCCTAAAGTATAAAGTTCAGCCCATGTGAAGCTATTTTTAAAATGCAATAAATATGTAAAAAGGCGTTTATTGTGTGCTAAGCGCTTGGCACCGACTCTCCAGGAAGAATTTTCCTCCATGAGAAAATCGAGGCACAGAGACGTGGAGGGACATAGCCAAGGTCACACAGCCAGCAGGCAGCAGTCCACCCTCACAGTCTGTTCTCTGTGACTGCACTTTGCTGCTTCGTGGAACTAAGAGGGCAGAAGGGAGCAGAGGCCGTGCTGACAGCTCCTGTGCGGGTCCCGGGGTGACGTGGAGACAGGGCTACTGCTTAGCAGGAGTGATTCCCTGAAGTCTCTTGGGACGAGAAGGAGCTGACATTGATTGGGTAGAAAAAGAGAGTCTTTTGGAGTGGACCCAGAAGGAGGGCCAATGGCTCAAGGGACTGGGTTGGAGGAGGCTAAGGAGAAGGGGCAGAGGAGGAAGCCAGAAAAAACCAGAATAAGAATGCACATGACCTAGGAATTTACCCTCGGAGGCCAGCTCTATTTTGAGGTTCATCTGACCTCTGTCCCCCTGGAGCCAATCTGTTGGAGTTACATAGATAGAGGTGCAGTGTATGGGTATAGGGGCTGCAGCGTCACACACCTGTGCAGCACAGGGCGGCAGAATACAGGGGTGGTGGAGATGTCTGCAGCGGAGGGAAACGGACCACCATGCCTCTCATCCTGTCTTGTTTTTTTTTTTTTTTTTTTTG
>PVJS01063091.1:0-10572 GCA_004027185.1 Glis glis | reverse complement strand
CCTCTCTCTCTCTCTCTCTCTCTCTCTCTCTCTCCCTCTCTCTCTCTACTTAGTGAGGCCCTCTGCAACTTCATGAGACCCAGTTTCAAAATAAAGTATAAAAAATAGGGCCAGGGATGTAGCACGGAAGTAGAACGCCCCTGGGTTCAATCCCCGGTACCGCAAAAATAAATAAATAAATAAATAAATAAATAAATAAATAAAAATTATGAAATATATCTATTAGTCAGCTTTTTGTCCCTGTGACCAAAATACCTGCCAAGAACAACTTAGAGAAGGAAAGGTTTATTTTGCCTCATGGTTTCAGAGTAAACAGAGTCCACAAGTAAACAGGCTCTAAGGCAGAAATGTCATGGTGGAAGGGCATGGCGGAGAAAAGCTGCTTGGCTCACAGCGGCCGGGAAGCAGAGAGAGAGAGACAGACAGAGAGAGACAGAAAGAAAGGAAAGGACTAGGGACAGATACAGTCAGTCCAAGGCCACACACCCCAATGACCTACTTCCTCCAGCCACACTCTACCTACCTACAGTTACTACCCAGTAAATCCATTCAATTTATTTTTTTGCATTTCCTTTAATTTGCATGCTTTTATCAGTGCATTGTAATTATACATTATAGTGAGATTCAAAGTGATGCAAATATACACACATACCTCACTTGGTGCATTTCCCTCTGTATCCCACCTTGACCCCCTTCTTCCTTCCATGTTAGTGAGATTGGTAGTGATGTTTTCATCTATGGACATAACCTTACTTGAACTGTTTCCTTCCTTAATCCTCGTTTTTCCCCTCCCCACCACCCTTTCCTTTCTGTCCCCTTCCACTATTCTACTGGTTTCTCTCCTCATTTGACTGAAGTCCCTTCTGTTTCCTATTTTCTCTCTAGCTTCCACATATGAGAGAAAACACATGACCCTTGACTTTCTGAGACTGGCTGATCTCACTTAGCATAATATTCTCTAGTTCCATTCATTTTCCTGCAAAGGACATAATTTTGTTCTCATTCAAAGTATTAATCCATCCGTGGATTAATCCACTGATGTGGTTAGAGCCTCATGATTCAATTATTTCACCTCTGGACATGGCTGCATTGCTTGAGGTCGAGATCCAAACCATAACGGAAACTGTAAACTTTAAATGTGCAGTTTACTGTGAAGAGACAGAGAGATAGAGAAAGATACATAGAGAGAACACGTGAGTGAAGATAGAACTTATGATGATATCCTACAAAGTGAGAAAAGTATGACAGAGGCTGCAGCTCTGATTCCCACCCCCAAAACTTTTAAGGAATGATCCAGAAGGCTCAGAAGCTGACCCTTCCCCAGTGCCTTGACATTAACTTTCCCTTTCCTGGAAAATCTTTCCCTCACCTCGCTGCCTGGTGAATGTCAACGCATCTTTTCTTTCAAGTCATCTCAAACCTAACCTGCTCCCGGGAACTTTCCTGTCTTCTCCAAGCAGAGTTAGTTGCTGTCTCCATCTGTGCTCTCCTAGCATGCGGGAATCCAGTAATATATTCCCTTGGCATTCTAGGATGTAAGATTTGTGATTTCAACTGCTGCCAAAAGACCCTAAACCTCCCCAACTTGTACTGATTTGTCATTTTTCTCAGGCACAAATTTGATTCCAGCCAGGTATGTGGCCCCTATGGAGGGGCAAGTAGTTGAGATAGTGAGCAAGCCACCACCCCCAGGCCTTCATGCCCCGACCCAGCTTGGTTGGTCTCTATTTTTTTCCTTTATGAAAAATGGACACCCATTCTTCACCCACAAAAGAGCTATCAGCCAGTGATGGGAATGATGAGTGAGCAAAATGGTCCAAGAAAAGGATAGTCCCTAGCCAGAAAATAGCTTTATAAATTACTTTAATCTTTTATTAAGAATCTGGAAGCATCACTTAAAAATCTTAGTTGTACTTTACAGCATGTTATGGGGAAGAAGTTATATACTATGGTGGCATTAGCAGGATTGGAAATTTAAAAAGGCTTTGGGCCTTGCCCCTCAATAATGTCAAAAGCTCCCAGTAGCTCTGGTGACTACTGACCACACTGCATTAAAATTATATGTTTAGCGATATCTCTCCTCTAGTCTAGGAGCCAGTCATGTTGCAGGAGGACAGGCAGAGAAATGACGACCCGGAGACCAGGCTGGGAAGGAGAATTTCTTTATTTCCATCAGCGGGGCCCAGAGGACTAAAGTCTGAAGTCTGAGCCCCGAATGGCACCAGTATACAGATTATATTGACTCGGCGACAGGGCAGGTCTTGATTGGCTCAACAGGTATGGAAGCTTGGGTTAGGTTTCAGTTTCTTTTCCTGAGCGTTATTTCCTCTAACTGTTCCCACATGGCTGGTGCAGGGCAGCACCATCTTAGTCCAGCTCCTGCCTCAGTCGTCTGGACTCTAGTGCTAGATTATCTGGGGTCAGATCTCAGTTCACTTAAAAGCGAGGTGGACTTGAACAGGTTACTTAACCTCTGTGTGCCTCAATCTCCTCATCTTTAAAATGGTAAGCAGAAGTCAGGCGTGGTGGTGCACACTTGTAATCCTAGTACTTGGGAGGCTGAGACAGGAGGATCGCAGGTTCAAGGACAGCCTCAGCAATTTAATGAGGCTCTCAGCAACCTAATGAGACCCTGTTTCTAAATAAGAAATAAAAAAAATAGGTCTGGGGGTGTAGCTCAGACATAGAATGCCTCTGGGTTCAATTCTCATTACCAATAAATAAATAAATAATAAATAGTAAGTAGAGCCAAGCATGGTGGCACACACCTGTAATCCTGGTATTTCAGAGGCTGAGACAGAAGGATAGTAGGTTCAAGGCCAGCCTCAGCAACTTAGACCCTCAGCAATTTAACAAGACCCTGTTTCAAAATTTAAAAAGAAAATTAAAGAGTGTAGCTAAGAGGTAAAACACCCATGGGTTCCATTCCCAGTACCACTCAATTAATTAATTAAATGGCAAGTAGAATTAATCAAGTTAATTTTAAGGATTAAATATGGCAATACATAAAAAGTATTGAAATCCATGTCTGGCCCATCAAAAGTGATTGATTGATAAATGCTAGTAATTAGTTTGAAAGTTTCCTCTAGGGCAGAGTTTAAGTCTTAGGGACCATTTTTAAAGTTTCTAGCTCTCCAGTGGCTCATGCATGCCTGGGACATGGAAAGTGTGCAGTGGGAGCTGGATGGATGGATGGACGGATGGACGGATGGACGGATGGATGGATAGGTCAGTGAATAAGTGAGTTATGGCTCTTCCTCTTTGTTCTTAAAGTTGAAATTGCTTTGTTTCTGGTATAATGGGAGCATTTTGACTCAGGTGATCTTGTATCCAGATACCATTAATATGACCCACATTCCCAGCACCGTCACTTCCTCCACCCCAATCAGTTGGAACCATTGAGAATCATGGTGCTGTGACTGAGAGTGAGCAGGAAAAGCAGAGAGGATTAATGGGGGGAGCAGGAGGTGTCTCAGCTTGACCTCTGCTCAGCATCTGGTCACAATGGCAGAGAGATGAAGGCTACAATCTGACAAAACTCTTCAAGAGTGATGCACAGAGCTGCTGGGGGATTCAGGTGACACCGTGCCCCTGGAGTCTATCCTCAATTGGATCATGTCAGTCCCCTGCATAAAACCTGCTGGTGTTTCTCATCTTCCTTGGAACAAAAACCCGATTTCTCACAATGGCCTGGAAGGTCATGATCCAGCCTGTGGTCCCTCTCCCCTCTCATCCCTACCTCGCTCCTCCTGGCACGGTTTGCTCCAGCCTCTTTGCCACACACCGGCATTCTTGCTGTTCCCCACACACTCCCAAGAGACTCGTGCTTGGAGTCTGCACTTGCTGTTCCCTCTGCCTGGTATGCTTTTCCACAGAAATTCATCAGGTCTCTGCTCAAATGACACCTCATCAGAAATTCTTGGTACTTCATACGAGTGGGGAGGAGGTGGGGGGGGACACTAAGAGCTGTGTGCATGTATGTTAACATCAAACTGATATTCACTGTGATGTAAGACTCCAATGCACCAATAAAAACACAAAAAAAAATTTAAAAATAAAGAACAAGTAAATGGAAAGATAAAAAAAAGAAAAAGAAATGCCTCGTCTGTCCACTTGTCTAAAATTCCATGACAGAAGGAACTTCATCTACATCGTGCATTGCTCCATCTCCAGCAGCCAGCCCAGTGGCTGGCAGGGAGTGCTCATAAGTACTTACTGACTAATTAGGTGACTAAAACCCCAGGAATTCACCTGCTTTCTGCCTGCCTCCCTCCCGGGGCCAGGTCCTCCCTAAGTGGAGGCTTCTCCATATTAGGGAGCTGTCTGTATCCATAGATGGTTCCTGCACCTCCAGCAGAATAAGGGAGATAAAGCTGTATTTCTGGAACAAAAAGGAGCTGCTGAATGTATAATTCTCTGTTGGGGAAACTCGGGGATCCCTGGATTGACAAAATGAATTTGCATCTGCCAATGTTTTCAAGGAAAGGCATAAGGTGTTCAGGAAACAGACCTACTGCTGGGAATGGTGGTGCACACCTGTAATCCAGCTGCTCTGGAGGCTGAGGCAGGAGGATCAAAAGTTTGAGGCCAGCATTGGCAATTCAGCAAGATGGTCTGAAAAATAAATGTCAAAAAAAGGGCTGAGGATTGTAGCTCAGTGGTAGAACATGCCTAGGTTCAATCCCCAGTACAGGAAGGGAGGGAGTATTATTACTGTGACTTCATTAAACAACTAACATAATGAAAGGGATCATAAAATGAAGAGAAAGAGAAAAGGAAAACCTAAATCGTTGATGAGGCTCCCCCTGGGGCGGGACTCAAAAATAAATTTTTTAACAAGTTCCTCGGACAATTCTTAAGCAACCAGCTTAAAACAGATTGCTGGAAATGCCTTAGAGACTTAGTAAAGGCCACACAGAATGAGAAAGACATGGTCTATTACAGCCAAACAGACCTGGGTTCAAATCCCACCATCAGTATTTATTATCTGTGTAATCCTCTGCTATTACTTATCTCTCAAATCCTGAGGTTTCATTTCTAGTTAGAGTAGAAAATGATGCCTATCCTATTGGGCTATTGTGCTGATTAGATTAAATAATATATATTATGTGCCCATAACATTAGATGGCAATTTGTTACTATTATTTTTATGTCCTCTGTTTTCTGAGTGCTTACAAGTTCCCTAGAATGTTTCATGGCAAATTGGAATTCTTACTCCCCCCCCCAACTAAGTGACCTTATAGAAGTGAAAACATATAGTCCAAAGGCCCTAGTCTGCATAACAAAGTCCTCAGCTCATACCTCCCCTAGAATTTCTCTTCCCTCCTCTAGAATAGATCAAGGAACACATTTTGGCACTTAACTATGCATTAGTCATTAATAAGTCCTTACCCCCCGGAGACTTTCACATATATTTCCAGGACAAAGCTTGAGACGCTGATAGAACAGGCACCATTACCACTCTCACAGAGGTCTGCCGGGTGGCCTGTATGTGCATGGTTAGAATATGAGTGCATCAGGATTAGAACTCACAATCCCTGCACATTTCCCATCATCCAGACCTCGGGACTGAGAGCTTGAGGACAGAGGAGAAAGAGGCAGGGGCGACCACCTCCTGTTGCTGCCTGTCCTGCCACGAGGCAACGGGGCCCTGGAGTCGTGCTTGAAGATTGACAGTAGCTGAAGTTTATCTCCTTGGCTCTGCTTGATGCCAGGACGACTCTCCAAACCAGAGGGTTGCGCTGCGCGGCTTCCCAGGCTTCCCGTGCGGCTCAGGTTGCCAGCCTTCCGCAACTCCACAGCCCCACCTGCTGGAGGCTGCCTTGCACACAGCCGGGCCATCCGCAGCCTGGCCTGGGCCAGTGCTCTCCGGGAGTCTCCTGCCACCCCTCTGAGGCTGTTTTAGGGGCTACAGTACAAGCTGATGGCCTCAAACTGGTAATGGGAGATGCACCCCTATTACTTTCTTAGTCTTACTATAAAATCTTAATCTATGGTGATTTTTTTGCTCTTTCTGAACTTCAGTTTCTCTCAAGTTGTAACAAAAGGGAGATTCAGCCCTGGCTTTCCCTGCCCTGCTTGGGTGAAATGGGATAGAATAACAAGACGCCCACTCTGCCAGATGGAAAGAATTGGGACTTTGGGGAGGAAACTGCTATAAATTTCAAAACTAGGGGGATAAAAGCAGCAGCATTCCCAGTAAACAGATGGAGAAGTGAAGTCCCAGAAAAATCAAAGTAAGCAGCCAGAGGGAACAGGCTTTATTTATTCAGTCAGTCACTCAGCTATATTAATTGAGCACCTACTCTATGCCTGGTACTGTCATCCATGGATAAAGCTCGGTTTCTGTACTGTCCGTCCCTTTGCTGGGCCACTCATCACCTTCCTCCCACCCACCTTTTGATTCATTTTCCTTCTGAATATCTTCCCCTGTTCCATGGGTAACCTCACTCCAGTGAAAACAAATTCTTCTACATCCACAACACCCTGTATGAACTTTCACTACGTCCTCCTCCTCCTCAGCATAACTAAATCCTGGCCTCACCCCAAGGACACTGGTTTCCTCGCAGCCCTCTTTTAAGTGGAGACGGTTCTTCCTCCCACATAAGTTCCAGCTTCCTGCCAAGAAGGGAGCACTTGGGGTCAGCAGTCTCCCAGCTTCCCCTGCCAGTTCCACGCTATTTATCACTCTCCTCCCTTCATCTAAAGCCCTCCTCGTGCCGAATGGCGCATTGATCACCCTCGGCCTCTTGTTCTGTCGCTGACCCTCGTCCACACTAGTAAGAACGCTCCCTGTTTACCTCTGCTCCTTGACTCCCATCGTCACCCTGAGACTGATCAATGACACCGACCCACCTAACACCCTAACCTCCCCCTAAGTGTCCTGCTCACTCCAAACAACCTCTGCTCTCCTTTCGGCTCCCTTTGCAAGGCCACCATCCAGCCATTACCAGCACGGCTCCACCTCTAGAAAATGAAATTTCAACATCCCACTCAGACCACGATCCTTCCAACTCAGTTCTCCTCCTCCCCTTCCCACTCCTGACCTTGCTGAGTTCCCGCACTTTAACTCCTTCGCTGCCTCACAGTTGATCTTCCCTCTCCTCAAACCCCAGGCCTGAGTCTTCCAAACCCCGAGATAAGTTTTAGTCAACAGCATGAATGATTTCGCACCAGCCCCCTCAATTCCCTTGCTCCCTTTCCCTTCCACTCACAAGTCCTGGAAAACCCCGACCCTGAGTTGTTTCCACAACTGCCTGCCCAGCTCTTAAGCCTGCACTCTTGAGTCTGGGTGGACAAAACTCTGTACTCGGGCACAAATTGGTCTTTTGCAAATTTCATACACATCTTTCTAATTCTCCCCAATCCCTCAGCACACAGCCTGTCCCCATACTTCACTGATAAAAATCAAAGCCAAGAACTCCTTAACTTCCCATCCCCTTCCTTCATAAGTATATTCACAGTACCCACCACCTGTCCTTTCCCTCTGGTCTCCAAGCTCAAAAGGTATTTCCCTGTTTAGAGTTAGCCTTTCTGCCTGGGCCTAGATCCTCACCTTCCATGTCCTCCACATCTCTAAAATTTCTATTCCTTTCTTTTATTGGTATAGCACTCAAGGTCCACTCCAGAGACAGAAGCCACACCCTAATAGGAACAGGAAAATTTTAATGTAAAGAACCACAGTACAGCCAGGTGTGGTGGTGCACGCCTATAATCCCAGTACTTGGGAGGCTGAGACAGGAGGATCACAGGTTCGAGATCAGCGTGTGGCAGCTTAGTGAGACCCCGTTTCAAGAACAAAATAAAATAGGGATGAGACTATAGCTCAGACTATAGCTCAGAGGTAGATGCCCCTGGATTCAACCCCCCCCCGAAAAAAGAAGAAGACGGAGGAGAAGGAGGAGGAGGAGGAGGAGGAGGAGGAAGGGGAGGAGGAGGAGGGGGAGAAGGAGGAGGAGGAGGAGAAGGAGGAGAAGAGTATTAACTATAACAAAGAATTGCCTTCTAAAGGGAAAGGAAACACTCTATAAAACACACAAATCTCCAAGATAGAGAGTATCTCTACCTCTAGGGATGAGACAGAGCATCCAAGGAAGAAATAAATCTGGGGGAGGCCCCGCCCCCAGGTTGACATTCAACCCACCTTGGAAAGAGTAAAGCCTTGGCCCCTTGGCCTACCGGATGGCAGAGTTTCACCGAGATGTACACCACCAGAACCCCTGGGGTACCTCAGGAAGCCATCCACATGCAGGTCCTGTGCTGCAGAGCTTGCTGAGGCCACCACACACTGCCCAGGAAACCATCTGGGGTGCCAAAGGGCATCCTTGGGGCAACATCATCCTGCCAAGCTTGCTACAACAATACCTGTGAGGACAGCGCATTGGGAAGCCATGGTCTGGGATGCTGGGTGAAGCTGTCCACAGGGAGGACCATGTGCTGCAGGCCGCCACGTGTGTAGCTGGCCACAGCATGCTGCTGGTGCTCAGCTGCAGAAGTCTGCCAGGAGAAGCCGGCTGGAAAAGCTCTTTCCTCCCAGTGTCCTTTCAATGCCCTCTACTAACAAAGCTTAACATTGAGCCTGCTGGCAAAGAATAAATGTTTACAGGGTTCAGCTCCATCACCACAGAGCAGGCAATGAATAGAACATTTGGAAATTGGAGGCAATAAGTTGATAACTGGCGCAATTAGTATCTTCAACTTTCATTTATTTTTCCTCCTTTCTTTCTTCCTTCCTTCCTTTCTTCCTTCCTTCCTTCCTTCCTTCCTTCCTTCCTTCTTTCCTTCTTCATCTTTTTTCCTGTGTGTGTGTTACTGGGGATTAAACCCAAGGGCACTCTACCACCAAACTCCATCCCAGTCCTTTTTATTTTTTATTTTCAGACAGAGTCTCTCTAATTTGCCCAGGCTGGCCTCAAACCTACAATCCTCCTGTCTTGGCCTTCTGAGTAAAGGGATTACAAGTGTGCACCATGGCACCCAGCTTCAACTACCATTTCTTTACCATCTTCATTCAGACTGTGAAGATGTGCAAGTATTACTAACTAAACACACATACCCACCCAGACCCTATGTTCCCCACTAAATTATGACGATATCTTTTTTATTTCCTTTTAAGCCAAGCTTCTAGAAAACGTGGTTCTCCGTCATTATTTTCTCTCTTCCATTTTCCTGTCATCCCTTTTTCTGCTTTAGCCTGGCTCCAGCCACCACTATCACAGAAATTTCTGTAATCAAACTCCTCAGTGAAATTGAAAGGACAATTTTTATCCTTATCCTTCTTTATCATATACCTAAGAAGCTTTTTACACTGAGAACAACGACTCTGTCTTTCCTTGGATTCTGTGACATTCCTTATGGTAGATTGTATTATTTGCTCAAATTTTTCCTTCCCTTCCCGGCCTTCACAATAAACCATGGTTCACAATAAACCGTGGGGTTTATTGTGAACAGAGTATATTCCCCTATCTTTGCGGACTCTGAGCTTAGTTGTGGGACCTGGATTGGCCAGTAATATATGGATTGAAGTGACAATGTGGTCAGTTCTAAAAAGAGGCTCTAAGAGACAATGCAAGTTTCTATTTGCCTTTTCACACTCTAGCATCAGCCATGTCAGGCAAATGCCCAAGCTGTTTCCCCATGAATAAGAGAAGTATGGATCACACCTGAACACAACCCACAGCTAGAGCTGCCAGAACCAACCCACAAAGCCATAAACATGAAATAAATGTTTGTAGTTGCAAATCATTGAGATGTGGGGTTTGGCAATACAGCAAGAGCTAACTAACCTCTAGCTAAATGAATTAATTTTAAAAAGTGAGAGAAAGCCGGGCATGGTGGCGCAGGCCTGTAATCCCAGTACTTGGGAGGCTGAGACAGGAGGATCGTAGGTTTGCAGCCAGCCTCAGCAACTTAGCAAGACCCTGTTTCAAATAAAAAATAAAATAGGGCTGGGGGTGTAGCTCAGAGGTAGAACACCCCTGGGTTCCATCCCCAGTACCACATACACACCAAAAAAAAAAAAAGAAACACAAATTGCAAATATTAAGAATAAAATAGAGAACCCTATGGTGTCTACAGATATCAAAAGGATATGATGTGTTCAAATTCCTTGAAAGACAAATTGCCAAAGCTGATGCAGAGAAACAGAACATCTAAATAGCCCTTTATACACTAAAGAAATTGAATTTTTTACTTAAAAACTTTCTACAAGTTTTTAAATAAAAACTTGGGGATGTAACTCAGTGGTAGAGCACATGCTTAGCATGTATAAGGCCCTGGTTTCAATACCCAGCACCAAAAAGAAGAGAAAAGAAAAACAAAAAATAAAAACTTCCCACAAGCCAGACAAGGTGGCATATGCCTCCCAGTGACTCAGGAGGCTGAGATAGGACTGCAAGTTTGAGGCGAGTCTGGCAACATAGTGAGACCTTATCTCAAAATAAAAAATAAAAAGGGGCCGGGCGTGGTGGTGCACACTTGTAATCCCAGTACTTTGGGAGGCGGAGACCGGAGGATCCGGGTTTGCAGCCAGCCTCAGCGCTCTCTCTCTCTCTCTCTCTCTCTCTCTCTCTC
>PVJS01063090.1:0-10572 GCA_004027185.1 Glis glis | reverse complement strand
CGCGCTACGCCCCCGGCCCTATTTTTTATACTTTATTTTTGAAACCGGGTCTCACGAAGTTGCGGAGGGCCTCACTAAGGAGACAGAGAGAGAGAGAGAGAGAGAGAGAGCGAGAGCTGAGGCTGGCCACGAACCCGGATCCTCCGGTCTCCGCCTCCCAAAGTACTGGGATTACAAGCGTGCGCCACCACGCCCGGCCAGCTTAAGACATTTTTATGAATAGTTTTTTTTTAACTTTTGAGAGAAAAGGATCAGATTATTGTTTTTGTCTCGGGATCTAAAGAGGGATGGAGCAGAAATTCACCATGTGCTTATTTAATGTGCTTTCCTATTGAACATTTCCATGTAGAAGAAACTGGAAGTCTGAAGAAAAAAAAAAAAAACCAAGAACGAAAGAAAAAAAGAAAACCAAAGCCAGTGCAATATAGACTATTCCCTGCCTGACACTTAGTGGTAACTGCCGGGAACTGCAGCTTTTGACCTGTGAGAGTTCTGCAGGAAAATGATATGAAGAAAATCTTATCTTTGGAGTTTATTGTTCTCCACATTCACATAAGCCCTTACCTTATTTAAGAACCTGAATGGATTTCTAAGGACTGACCCTGGAGAGTTGAAATACAGACTGTGGTAATGCAGCCCGAAAAGTGTCTGATTCCCTAGCCTGCTGTCACAAACAAGAGACAGAAAAACAGGTCTTCCTACCTGCTCTTTGAATATCACTGAACTTTTCTCATCTGACTATTTCATGATGAAAATCAATGGAGATCTTTGCAATGAAAGGAAAAGGGCAAGAACCTAACAGATGGGATTATTCATCGTTACCACCTTTGGGGAGGCCTACTTGGTAATCTGAATAAAAATATTTTGCAATCAATCACCTTCCCACTTAGAAATTCCACTTCTATGAATTTATCATGATAAAATAATAATTTCTTTAGATAAAATACGTCCAGGATTTTTACAGAAAGATGTTCATTATTTCACCATTTATTAGCAAAGTTGGGGGGTAAAGCCAACAATAGTGATAGGATGATGTAATTATCTTTTTCATTAATATTAAGATAATATTATATAAGAATACTTAATGACAGGAAAATGTTCATATATTTTTAACAAAATATTGGTTACAGAAAATATTAGCAAAGTTTTGTAAGAATATATATACACATATATACATATATATTCTTACAAAAATTTGCATATATATGGAATACTGGCAGAAAAAACTAACATGATATAAATCAAAATATTAACAATGGCTATATCTAGGGAGAGAAAGTATTAATTAACTTTTGATCATAAATAGGAATTATTTCATAAAGAGGAAAAATGCCTAATAAATTATATCTTCTTAAAACAGTAGAACTTAAAAGAATCACTACAAAAGGGTAGGGATGGTTGGATGGATAGAATAAATTGTTTATTAAAACACAAAGCTATAAATTCATAGGAGTCCTCAGTTCAATATGAAGAAAGAAAATAGAATGATATCCCAATAATCTAGGATTAGGAGGGACTGTCAGGAGGCAGGAATCACAGGACACTTGTAACAAAGCCATATTGTATTTCAACCAGATTGACTACTTAAGCTACTCTTCCCATTTGGTCTTTAACTGAGACTCCCAACAGGTGGCAAACTATCCCAAAAGTCTTATTTTTGTGAGAGCTGGGACAAGTTTAAGTATTCTGAAATTTACTAGCTAAATCTAAATATAGGAAATAATCATAACTTCTCTAACCAACTGAAAAGGTTATGATAAAAATAAGTTAGTAAATGTAAAAAATGCATTGCAAGCTTTACATTACTATACAAATGGAGGATCATTGTATTGGTCAGGGTTCACTAGACTAACAGAATTCACAGAATGAGTTATATGGAAAAAGGGATTTATCAGATCAGCTTACAATGTAGTCCCGAGTTCCGACTGCACGTGGAGAGTCAGAGGAACCAGTAGCTGGTTGAGCGGTCTAAGAGCTCTTCGGAAAAACAATGGTGAAGTTTCAGTTAGAAGGGCTGGAGGCCGATGATCTCAGACTAGAGCAGAAGATCAAGAAGCTCTTCAGAGAAATGGCGAAGATGGAGGCCGACGATCTCAGACGAGAGCAGATGCGTTTTCTTCGGAAAGAGTCACGCATCCCTCTACGCGGCTTTCTCCTTCTTTTATCTAAGTTCTGCACCTATCAGAACCCTGCTGCCTACATTTAGGGCAGGACTTTCTGTTTAATCTGCTATTACACACCCAAAGTCACATGATCTTGGGTGTGTCATGATCCGGTCAAGTTGACAAATTAGATTAACTATCACAATCATGATGTATAGCCTTTTAATTTTCACTGTCTTACCTTAATGCTGATGATTGAAGTAGGAACAACTGGAGGCTAGGATGCATTATTGACACACTGCACAAATAGGTCTAAATGAAAAAGCAACTAAGGACCCTACATTATAGCAGATCATTGTCTGGGGTCCTGATCTCTCTTTTCCATTTAGGCTGAGAAGGATGAGAGGTGGCTGATCTTGTTACTCAATCTAGAGGGAAGTCTTGGGCCATCTGTGTAGGGCTTATTAATCATGCAACCTCAGCCCCTCTCTGAAAGCCAAAGTTCATCGACAGAATGATGACAGGGGACTTATTTGGAAAGGGGAGTTGGAGTGCAGGGCTTCCTCCTAACCTCGAGCCAAGGGCAGTGTGTGAATGCCTTAGGTGAGATGGGGAAGATGTACTGTAGCTTTCAGGAGAACCCTCAGAGAGCAGATCGCAGATCTTCCGGAGGCTAAGGCCTGCTTCTCACCTAAGACTGCAGGGTGGAAAGATCTGCAGACATCCCTGAGAGCAGAGCAAGAAGAGGACCACACTTTCAGAGTGTGATGGGAGAACGCACCAAGCATTTCCCACACAGAAGAATGGACATGAGGGCATATAGACCCACCTGAACTCAAGACCCATATCCCAGGTGCCATTGGACAGTTCCCACTAGAGACCCCCAGGTTCTTCAAGTGAAGAGCCTCATCATCTTCATCTCATCTTCTTAACTTCCACCTGATCTGTCTTTCCATTTTGAGCCTATACTATTTGTTCTATATGTTACTGAAAATTACATATGTTCCCCTAAGAGCAGAAATCTGTGTTGAGAAAATAAACACCTTCTGCATCCAAATATGAATAATTTTAGAATTGGCCAATGGTTAAGACACTCCACATCGTTGCATCTCTTTCTTTGTGAGGATTATTGAGACTTGACACTAGATCTTACCTTTAGCAAACTTTTTTTTTTCAGTACCGGGGATTGAACCCAGGGGCATTCTACCTCTGCGCTACACCCCCGGCCCTATTTTTTTATACTTTATTTTGAAACCGGGTCTCATGAAGTTGCGGAGGGCCTCACTAGGTAGAGAGAGAGAGAGAGAGAGAGAGAGAGAGAAAGCGAGAGAGCTGAGGCTGGCCACGAACCTGGATCCTCCGGTCTCCGCCTCCCAAAGTACTGGGATTACAAGCGTGCGCCACCACGCCCGGCCCTGGGATCTCTATTGAAAGCCTGGTGTGTTTCCAGAGTCAACCCACCATGGCAGGAGCTGGACTGTAGCCTCGGTCTGCAATATCACGTGGTTACTGATACATCTTCCTGGCCATTTAGGTTTTCAGGTGCTGTTTGCTGCTAGGCTGCTTGGAATCTCCCTTCACATAGTCCCAATGGGAATTTGCAGCAGACTTTTTAACTCAATTCTCAGTGGTTTTCTCCCTCAAAGATTTTACCCCTCCAGCTTTCTGCTTTGATATTCAGAATGTAGGTCTCTTGTTGCTCAGCCCAATGGAAATGCTGCCTTCTGCGAAGACTTCATCCTCCTATGGTGAAAGATGGTGCTGGAGTGAATACAGCCTCCGCTGTTCCTTCCTCTCAGAAATCAGAGCTCCATGTCCTTTCCGTGTTGGTTCTCCCAAATGCCTTCAAATAGGTGCTTTGTTTATCTTCTCTATATTTTATAATTGTTTTCAGTGGGAAAATTAGACCAATGTAGCCGCTCATTTATGGCTAGAAGAAGCAAGTGTCTTGATGCAGAGGCAGATTAAAACAGAAAAAGGAAGTCTGTCAGGAGTCTTGGGGGACAGACAAATTCCTGGTTGGCAGGAAGGCTTCTTAGATGGTAGCAACTGTGTTTAGTATCACAAGACACTGATATTAGCTGAGCATAATAAGGGGAACCAAAAGTTTCAGTTAAGGCAGGAAACCTATTATCACTATCTGCATTGAAGATGAACTGAAAGAAATCAAACCAAATTAGGGAAGAGGAAAGGACTAATGAGAAGCAGGACATGAGGAAAGAGGTAAGAGTGGGGGACGCAGTGAAGCTGTCCTTCAGTGTCCGCACAGGGGACTGGTTCCAAGACACCACAGATGCCAAAATCCACAGATGCTCAAGTCCCTTATATAAGATGATGTATATAACCTACACACATTCTTCTGTATACTTTAAATCATCTCTGGACTGCTTATAATATCCAATACAATGTAAATGCTACTAATTATTTGTTGTACTGTATCATATAGAGAAAAATAACAAGGAAAAAGTGGTGTGTGTTCAGTACAGGCACAATTATTTTCTTTGAGTATTTTTGATCCACAGTTGGTTGAATCCATGGATATGGAACCAGCAGATACAGGGGGTTGTCTGTGCTAGTGTGTGTGTGTGTGTGTGTGTGTGTGTGTGTGTGTGTGTGTGTTGATGGGGATTGAACCCAGGGGCATTCTACCACTGAGCTACACCTGGAGCCCTATTTTATTTTTTAATTTGAAACAGGGTCTCACTAAGTTGCTGAGGTTTGTCCTTGAATCTGTGATCCTCCTGTCTAGCCTCCCAAGTATTGGGATCACAGGTATGTGCCAGCTCACCCTTTTTCAGGAGGAATAAGGATGAGGAAATCTTCCCATGGAGAAGTCAGGGTATCATCAAAAAGAGTAAATGCAGCTGGGCGTGGTGGCGTACTCTTGTAATCCCAGTACTTTGGGAGGCAGAGACCGGAGGATCCGGGTTCGCGGTCAGCCTCAGCTCTGTCTCTCTCTCTCTCTCTCCCTGTCTCTCTCTCTCTCTACTTAGTGAGGCCCTCCGCAACTTCGTGAGACCCGGTTTCAAAATAAAGTATAAAAAATAGGGCCGGGGGTGTAGTGCGGAGGTAGAACGCCCCTGCGTTCAATCCCCGGTACCACAAAAAAAAAAAGAGTAAGAAATGTGGGTGGGGTGGCATGCTCCTGTAATCCCAGTACTTGGGGGCTGAGCCTGGAGGATTGCAGGCTCAAGGACAGCCTCAGCAATTTAGGGGGACCTTCAGCAACGTATCAAGACCCTGTTTCAACTTTTTAAAATAAATTTTAAAAATGCTGTAGGTGCAGCTTCTTTGCATAGTATAATTTTGATCTCTGGCCTCCTTCGAGAGTTCAATCATTATCCTTAATCATGTTTACTGAGGAAATTCCAGAATTTCTACAACTATATCTGACTTCTAAAGAACATGATAATTTTGGAAACTTTATGTGGCATGTTCCCAAGTTTTACAGGATTACAGAATCACCCATCCCAGGGGAAGACTCAGACTTCTCCCCCAAATACTTCCAAGAATTCCTAAAGATTGACAAGTCCCAACCCATGTTGTCAGCATCACCCTTTGCCCTAGACTACTGCTCTATTTTCTTTGCAATCTCTTCTTCTCACTTTCCCACTTAACCATACATTCAGACTTCAGATATTTAATACAGTTTTGTCCCATATTTCCTGACTACACAAGGGAAATGGCAACAGAAGAAAGAAAAGCCTAAAGCGTATTGTCAAATCACTGCTCCTTTGTCTATTGTTTGTGGCCTTTCAGATGAAGTCCTTTCTTGTCCTCAAACCCAGGCCAGTGCACATATAGTTGAAAGCTCTTTCCTTAAAAGAGCAAGGCCTCGTAAATTGTAAAGCCTCTTTTTATGACCTCTCTCCCCTAAATTGGAGGACATGTCCAATTATATTCAGGATTTGTCCCCACCCCCCAAAAGCAAACTTTTCCAAGTAAATAATCTCTTAGGAAAATTCTCTTCTCCAAAATTAAGATCTAAGATCCTTAGTTGCCAACTGTCCCAAATTTCACCATTTCAAAATAATTTTTTTTTTACATCTATAACAGCCAAGTGGCCCATGACAGTACTTTTCTGAAAACGCAGAGCCATCTATACTCCACAGGATTAAACACACACACACACACACCTCTTGCAACAATGAGAACTGGCCCAAGTGTTGAAATTTTCGTTTGTCTTTAAAGTCCTCAATAACCCATGATGATTTCTTGGGGAAGGGGCCTCTGGATCACATGACTTCATTGCTCCTCACCATCACCTTTCCCTGCTATCTCTGTAAAGCAAAGTTTTTTTCCCACCCACAGCTACCTCTTACAGTAGCTGTAAGGATATATTTCTTCCTTCCAAAGCAAATGTCAAGATCAAGGCTTTTTTCCTCTTCTATATTTGTAATTTTAAAGAGGCATTTATGTTTCATTTTCAGCAATATGATGGACTAGGTGGTAAGAGTTATATGTGCATATCAAAAAATGCTGGATAGAATTATGTATATTTAAGCAAATTAAGGATTTTCTTAGAGGACAAAAAAGAGAAAATCTGTATCTAGGAGTGCAGGTAAGGGATTGAACTGATGCTTGCCCTGGAGATGTTTGCTGATTTCTGGCAGCCTGGAGTTAGGACTTTCATTAACCAAGTGAGGGGAGTGGAAGGCAAAGCCTAATAAGCAAGTGGTTATACTGAAGTCCCTCCCGTGAACCAAGAAAATAAACCTGTCCAGAGAGACAGTGGTAATACATGCTTATTTTTGCATTTGTTTGAAATATAACAAGAATAAAATTTCACCTGAGAATCCCTAACTGCCAGATCTTACTCACTAAAACTAGACACTGAATTAAATTTTTTTAAATTACCAAAACCCAAAGCTGAAAAATTAGTATTTAGTTATCTTCTTTAGTATTTCCTCCAGAAACTTGATGGGAACCAATAGAAAATCTCTCGGGAAGAACACATTCTAAATGCACCAATAAATGAAATAAATAAAAAAAAGAAAGAAAGAAAAGAACACATTCTAAATTCTAGTTTCTTTTCTTTTTTTTTTTTTTGAGGTACCGGGGATTGAACCCAGGGGCGTTCTACCTCCACCCTACACCCCTGGTCCTATTTTTTTATACTTTATTTTGAAACCGGGTCTCACAAAGTTGCAGAGGATAAATTCCAGTTTCAAAAAATTCCCAAAGATAAACTTCCAGGGAATAATCTCATAGCAGAAATCACCAAACACATGAATAAAGCAAGTCCCCATGACGGAGCATCAGTACAAACAGAAGAACTACTAGATCAAATTATCAGAGATCACAAATATTAGAATTATCCTACAGTATTATAATGTACAGAATATACAATAATTTCATTTAATATTTTACTTTACATGCAGTCCAAAGGGACGGATACGGAAAGTATGAAATGATGGTGAAAGAACACACAGGATAGAATGAAAAACTACAATTTATGATTAACTGTAGTGGAAATGAAAGACCATGGCAAAAAGCATAAAAGAACTACAAGAGACACGCCGGGCGTGGTGGCGCACGCTTGTAATCCCAGTACTTTGGGAGGCGGAGACCGGAGGATCCGGGTTCGCGGCCAGCCTCAGCTCTGTCTCTCTTTCTCTCTCTCTCCCTCTCTCTCTCTCTCCTTAGTGAGGCCCTCCGCAACTTCGTGAGACCCGGTTTCAAAATAAAGTATAAAAAATAGGGCCGGGGGTGTAGCGCGGAGGTAGAACACCCCCTGGGTTCAATCCCCGATACCGCAAAAAAAAAAAAAAAAAGAAAACTATAAGAGACATTGGCTAAAATTCTCTCCAGGATTAATTGACATCACTTTTTTAGATCCAGAAGGTAAAATAAATCTCAAATCTCAAGCAGGATAAATAATAAGAAATCCATGATGGTACCGTACTGTCAAGCATGTAAAACAGAAAGAGAAGATCTTAAAAATAGCCCAAGAGAAAAAAATGCATTACTTACCAAATAGACAAAAATTAGACTTACTGGTGACTTTTCGATAACCACAGAACTGAAGGCAGAAGACAGTGGAATGATTTCTTCAAAGCACCAAGGGATGTGAGGTAACCCGCCAACCTATAATTCTAGACCCAGTGAAATATCTATTGAAATATGAGAGTAGAGTGGACAGGAATGTGTTTTTAAAAATAAAAACCAAATATGAACATGTTAAATACGTCACTAAAGGAAAGTCTGAAGTAGGTATTTCAATAAGGAAAATTCAAGGAATGAATGAGATGCAAAATAATAAAGGGAGAGAAAAAAGGCAAATATGTAGTAAATGAAAACAGACAAACTATTTTAAGTAATAACACAGAATATGAGAATAATGTCAAATCAAGTTACAATTAAATCCTTCACCAAAGGAGGGGTGATTGGAATTAAAGTATTCAAAAATTCTTATATTTTCGGAAATGGTATAAAGATATCTTTTGTCCATTTACTTTTTTAAGTGAAATATGCTTGCTAAGAATTTTAGGTATGCTGGGTATTGTGGCACATGCCTGCAATCCCGGCTACTCAGGAGGCCGACAAAGGAGGATCACAAGTTTGAGGCCAGCCTGAGCAACTTAGTGAAAAGTTGCCTCAAAATAAAATAAAAAGGATTGAAAAGTAGTTTAGTGGTTTAGTGCTTGCCTAGCATGTGCACGGCCCTGGGTTCAAGCCCCAGTACCAAAAAGAAAAGGTAATATTAAAATAATATTTCTTGGCATCTACTAACTCAGGAACTGAGGGCAAAAGATTAATTGGGAGAACAAATACCACGCCAGTCATTTATTATTTCAGAATAATGCCATCTCTTAAGGATTTTTCTTATATAATTAGAAGTAAAATTCTTAAAACATCACCGGCTTCTTCCACCTTTCTTCTTCCCTTGCTTTCTTAGCTACACAAGGCTCAAGTTCCCCACCCACTCCCCCCACACATACCAAAAAGAAAAGTGCAAGTTAAGCTAGGCTTTTGTGTATGTGAGTGTGTGTGTGGTACTGGAGATTGAACCCAGGAGCATTCTACCATTGAGCTATACTCCCAGCCCTTTTTATATTTTAGTTTGAAATAGGGTCTTGTTAAGTTACCACATGCTAACCTCAAACTTGTAATCCTCCTGTCTCAGCCCCCCAAGTACTGGGGTTACAGATATGCACCATTGTACCAAACTAAGCTAAGCTATTTTGATTGACACAAAAAGAGCCTGTCCCTTTGGTAGAAGCTTGATTCTTTTGTGTGCCTGCTGGGATCCTACACTGCCCCAACTCATTCTTGCTATAGATCCCACCTTGTGCTCAAAACACCTGGATTGCTCTGGCCACCACTCTCCCTTCATAGTCCAGACCCCCAGCTGTGCATTCTTAATCGTTATCTACCTAATAATTCCACTCCCTGTCCCCATACACACACTCTCAGACTGGACATTTTCTGTGATACTTGTGGTAATTCTTCTTACCAATGTGGATTAAAGAACTTCAACTGTGTGAGGATCTGTGCCCAGATAAACTAATTCAGGATTCTTTGTGTTACAAGTGACAGGAACCCAGTTTGAAGTAGCATGGAAGTTGGAGAATATACTAGAAGGAATAGACCTGGCAGAAAGAGAAGACAGCTTTAATGGATTTCAGAGATATTTGGAAAGAGAAAGCCTAATGCCAAGGAGATCCTAATGCCAAGCAGTACTACTGCTACTTCTACTACTATGTACACCCCACATGCATGCACACTTAGGGTTTGGATCTGCAATGTCCCCAAACGGCTCATGTATTGAAGACTTGGTTCCCAATGCAGCAATATTCAGAGATGGGCTCTGACCCTCTGATCCTGTCATCAGTGAATTAATCCATTGATGGGTTAATAATTTGATGACATTATTCAGAAATGGAGGAGGTGGGGCCTAGTGGGAAGAAGTAGGCCATTACGTGTATGTGCTGGAAGGGTATATCTTGTCCCCAGCCTACCTCTCTCTCTGTCTCTCTGTCTCTGTCTCTCTCTCTCTCTCCTTTTAAGCTGCCATGAGATAGCAGCTTTCCTTCACCACATCCTCTGCCACGATGTGTCTGCCTTGGAGCCAGAAGACCATGGACACACACCTTGCTTCTGTGTGTCACCCCTGTTCTCTCCTCCTGGGAACTGCCTTTTATGCACAATGGTAACCATAGTCACCATTTGCTTCAGGCTTATATTTTCCCATATCACCCACCTTCTCCAATATCTGCAAGGGCCTGCCACACTTCCCTTAGTTCCAAATGGGAAAATTACAAGAGAGGATTCATACCCACTCAGAGAAGTAGGAGTCTGAGAGAGGACTCCTAAAGCACATGGATGAAAGAAGAAAAACAAGGGGAAGGGATGGGTTCAAGGAAATAAACAGTAGCTATTCGTTTTAATATTCAGTAGGTATTTGAGTTTTCTGTGTGTGTGTGTGTGTGTGTGTGTGTGTGTGTGTGTGTGTGTGTTTTCTGTACTG
>PVJS01063089.1:0-10572 GCA_004027185.1 Glis glis | reverse complement strand
GGGTTTAATCCTTTCTGTGATTGTCTCTCCTGGGCCCTTTTTTTCTTTCCTTCTTAAGAAACATGTACTGTAACTGGGGTTGACTGTACCCCCCAAGGCCAAAAGATTCTAGCCTTCTTAGTTCTCCCAGAGAGTCCCACAGCTGTTACAGGGACACAAATCCTGAATTCATATGTCTAAAATTGAACCTGTGCCTCCTGAAACTTTATAAAATCAAGACTCTGAAGTCAGGAATAGACCTCCAGATGCTAAAACCTGGGAACACTGAAAGAATTCCAAAAGACTGAATCAAGATAAGTTTTGGTTTTATGTTTTTTTTCCTTAATAACTAGTATATATTATGTCTAGCCAGACTAAAAGATGTCAACTTATTTGTCTGCTAATTTCTACATCATTCTTCCAGGAAAAAACAAACTTTCTCCTGGATTGGGCACAACAATATAACAGAGGTATTAATGAAAGTGCCTGTTTAATTTGTGGGCTAGTACCCACTTCCAGTTCATCTGAATTACCTTGGTAAATAATGCCCGTTCAAAAATAATTGGTTAACACCTCGATGAAGATTCTCATTTTCTTGGCCAATATACTTTGCATCAGAATGCCCTTCTGTTGTTTAAATTGCTGTTATTGGTGACTAATATTGTGCATATTTATGCCTCTTTTCCAGAACATCAGAAAATGATAATTCCACAGCCAATCAAAAACCCTGGCCTTTCCGTGTCTCCTTTAAACTAGTTAGAATGAGACTTTTGGTCCCTAAATAGGTAAAGTCGACAGCCCTTTATCAGCGGAGAAGACATTTCAGAAGTCAGACCTCCGCCCTTCTGCAACCCCCTTGGGATTAAAGGACCAAAAGTCTCAAAGGGGGAAATAATAAGATAGAATAGAGGGGATAAAAATATTAGGCAGAAAGGAGACACTGGAAAAAAATAAAAATTTGAAGCTTTTGGAAGTTCATGATCTGACTCCACCCTATAGAGTGCGTCCAGTCAGGCAGAAGCCTTGAAAGTCCACGCCTTTAATCACTCCTCTCCTCACCTGAGATACTTGGTAAAAATATGGTGAATAAAAAGAACAAGGATCACACCCCACTGCTAATTGTTGCCAAAGAAGCCTGAAGGTTAAAAGAAAGGCTGGTTTAACAAGTCGCCCTAGCTAACTACCTTGCTTTCTGCCCTGATGGGCCCCCTAATAATTCTATTTCTCTTGCTCACTATAGGCCCCTACGTGATTAACCGTTTAGTAACTTTTATTAAAGAACGCGTAAGTGCTGTTCAAATCCTATCAGTCCCTAGGTCAGACATACCCAGAATATAAGGAATCAGAAACTTAGTTCTAAGATTAGAACTATTTACTAGAAGGAGTGGGGAATGAAAGAACCATCTCCTGAAATATTAAGACCCCTAGACCTTCATTAAGCCAGCTCTACTAGAAACACAGCCTCGCCCCTGACCTTTGCCCTAGAGGCAGGCTGCTCCAGGAATTTACCAAATACCAGCAGATGTGAGATAAAATCTTAACAAACAACATTGTTGTAGGAATTGGTTAATCATTGATGTTTAACAACAGAATGGTAAAAATAAGCTTGTAAAAATTCCTCCACGTACCTCGCTTTGCCCTACCCCCCCCTTTTTTCTTCTGCTGTTGTATCTTTAAATACCCTCGTCTCCCCTTGCTGAGGGTCGAGCCCCTCTACTCCTGCGTGAGATACGAGCTCGGCCCCAGTGCACTGGTTTCTTCAATAAACCTCGTGCGTTTGCAGCAAGTTGATCTCCTGAGAGTTCCTGGGTCGGCGCTGGATCCCGTGGCTGGAGCGAGGGGTCCTTTCTAAAACGGGGAGCCCTTACAGTGCCTTCAGCATGTGGCACCTTATTCAATCTAGACAGCCTCTCTCTGACCTGTTATGTCCACATAGGATGTCCATCAATGTGTTCAGGTCTGTTCCAACTGCTTCATCTTTCGAAGCCCCTCTCCTCTACTGTCAGCCCTGTAGCCCTGACAAAAGGCGGCTCCTTCTGTAAGACCCATCCAGAATGCCCCTTCTTTATAAAACACCCTTACCTCTTCTTCCCACTATGAACCACCTTCTACCCTGTGCTCAGTCAATGCTGGTAGTAGGTTCCAATTGCTTTCTAGCACTTAGCGCTCTGAACACAGCACACAGTGGATGTACCTGCCATGCTGCAGTCTGTAAACTAGAGGGAAATGCCAAACACAATGCCTAGGTCTCTATAGCGCACAGGGTGCTCAAGTTTCCATGGACTGCCGCCATCTTTGCTATTCGACTCTGCTTAGGTCTGGCAATGTTCACTAGTGTGTTGTTGTGTCAGGAAGTGAGCTAATCTCTAAGCACCCAATGGTGGAGTACTACCGAGAATTCAGGGTCAGGTGGCAGGTATGTATGTGGCTATATCAATACAACAGAAATGTTGTGGGGTTTCCTGAGTCAAAAGTGTTCTATATCCTGACACAAGAGAAGAGGGAGGACTTATATTGAAAGAGGAAGGACTGTACCAGTTCTAGGTGTCAGAAGACCCAAGGGGGATGAGGGGACTCACAGTAGAGTGTGTGACTGAGCCCAGGCAATTCTCTGAATCCAGAAAGTGTGTGTATGTGCATGTGCATATATAAATATGCAGGTGTCTAACAAGAGTTGTGTACTGAAGTCTCATGGAAAGCTAGGTGTGGTGGTGCACGCCTGTAATCCCAGTACTTGGGAGGCTAAAACAGGAGGATTGCAGGTTAGCGGCCAGCCTCAACTACTTAGTGAGGCCCTCTGCAACTTAGTGAGACCCTGTTTCGAAATAAAGAATAAAAACTAGGTCTGTAGCTAGGATGTAGCTAGAAGGTAGAATGCCCCTGGGTTCAATCCCCCATGCCACACACACAAAAATTTAAAAAACAACCAAAAAAAAAAAAAAGCCAGGTGTGGTGGCGCACACTTGTAATCCCAGTACTTGGGAGGCTTAGACAGGAGGATTACAAGTTTGGGGCCAGACTCAGCTACTTAGTGAGGCCCTCCGCAACTTAGTGAGACTTTGTTTCTAAATAAGGAATAAAAAATAGGGCTGGGGGGTGTAGCTTGGAGGTAGAATGCCCTAGGGTTCAATCCCCAGTACCACACACACACACACACACACACACACACACACACACACACAGAAACAACCCTAAAGTCTCATGGAGATTCGGTAGCTGAAGATAATCATTGCCAGTGGTCAACCACTGTCTGGTCAGGCCCCAGGACCCCGCCATGCCTTTCTCCAGCAGAGAGCAAGCACAGCATGCAGCCCGCATGCCAGGGATCAGGGGCAGTGGCCTCAGGGACTAATCCTTCCCAGCAGCAATGGGAAGAACAAAGGCACTGGTGGCCAGACCACCTGGATCCAGACACTGGAGCTGGCGTCTTTCAGTATGGTTCGTTGGGGTGGGTCTTCCTCGCACCATTTTGTAGGGTTCTTTCCTCCTGACAAGAGTGATAAATGTCGCCATGTGGAGTGAATAAGTCCCTGCTTCTTAGGTGATAGAAGTCTCATGATGGCAAAAGGCAGGGTAAGCATCGTCTCCTGTGAACAGGGGAAAGCTCAAGTTAACTGGTAGTGAACAGGGAACCGGTTCTTACACAATGTTATTAGTCATTCAGCCACATCTGTAAAATGTAAACACTATCAAACATTTGCCCAGTGTGTCTCCAATATCCTCAGTTAGCTGAGCTCACCTTTAAGGGCATTAAACGAACGTGTTTGCTATGAAACGGTGCTCTTCATGTGTGTCTGCAGCATCTCCTCTTCAATATTCTCTAGAGTGGCTCAGCTTTGTCCCTTCTGTCCCTCCCCCTCCCAGCCCTCTGCTTCTGTCCAAAAGACTTCTGTCACTGCCAGCCTCTGACGATCATTTTTTTTTTTTTTGCGGTACCGGGGATGGAACCCAGGGGCGTTCTACCTCCGAGCTACACCCCCGGCCCTATTTTTTATCCTTTATTTTGAAACAGGGTCTCACAAAGTTGCGGAGGGCCACACTAAGTAGCTGAGGCTGACTGTGAACCCGGATCCTCTGGTCCCTGCCTCCCACGTACTGGGATTACAAGTGTGTGCCACCACGCCCGGCTATCATTTTTAAATAAAGAGGGATGAAGCATTTGGAAAACATGGAAAATGAAATAAAATTCTAGTAAAGTAACAGGAGAAAAGAGAGCAATAGAAGAACAAGCGTGTGGACTAGGGTATTTTATTTATTTCTTTTGAGAAGTCTTGAAGAAAGAGGTGCTGGGGATGCTGTACAGATGTAGGAAGCAAACTTCAACAAGAATGATACACTTAGATGCAGGCTCTATATCCCCTGCACTGTGTCAAGAAGCATATGCAGGGGACTGACGTTTGAGGGTTTTTGTTCAAATTTCCATCTTCAGGCTGGACTGTTTGTGTGTGTGTGTGTGTGTGTGTGTGTGTGTGTGTGTGTGTGGTCCTGGGAATTGAACCTAGAGGCATTCTATCTCCAAGCTACACCCCAGACAGATTTTATTTCTTATTTGGAAACAGCGTCTCACTAGGTTACTGAGAGCCTCACTAAATTGCCAAGGCTGTCCTCAAACCCATGATTCTCCTGTGTCAGCCTCCCAAGTACTGGGATTACAAGCATGTGCCAGCATGCCTGGCTAGGCTGGACTGTTTTGTTCCACAGCAGCAGTGCTCTGACCCTCCATGACATGAGTTGTGGTTTCAAGAAAACTGTGAGTTCCAGCTCCTTCCCCAGGGGTTTCACATTGCAGATAGGCCCTCACTCCCAGCCTTGCCCCCAGGAAGGGGAATCTCACAGTGGACCTGAGGGAACTTCCAAAAGAGGCCTCTAGTCAGAGAGTGGGTAGCTTACAACAGTGTTGTTCACTAGAAAAGTGCACTAGCTATCGACACCCAAGCGGTGGAATTGATTTTGCTGGAAACTCACCTGGATGGTAGGATTCTTGGCAATCCAAGACTGTTTAATGTGGTATTACTGAGAGCAAGTTCAGTGTTCAGAACAGATATGCAGAGTTAGTGAAACTGTCTGACTATAATACCACGTCATCTTAGGAGAGGCAAGTGGTCACAGAGCTGACGCCAGGTGGGTGCTGTTATATCTGCTTCCTCCTCCATCCTGTGTGCATACATGTTGAGTAGTTGATCACAGAATAAAGCTGAACATGTATTTGTGTTTCTGTTCTTTTTTTTTTCTTGCGGTACTGGGGATTGAACCCAAGGGCATTCTACCTCTGAGCTACACCCCCAGCTCTGCTTTCTGGTGTTTTGATATTGTTGAAAGATTCTGTAAGTTATCTTGTCCAGCAATGTTAGGTCAGATGTTACCAGGCTGAGGTCAGAAATAGTAAGTCTGAGCCAGGCGTGTTGGCACACGCTTGTAATCCCAGTACTTAGGAGGCTGAGACAAGAGGATTTCAGGTTCATGGCCAGCCTCAGCTACTTAGTGAGGCCCTCCTCAACTTAGTGAGACCCTGTTTCAAAATAAAGAGTAAAAAAATACAGCTGGGGGTGTAGTCTTTCCTTTCCTTTTTTTTTTTTTAAACAGGTTCTTGCTAGGTTGATGGGTGGGGAGAACAGAGATCTCTGACCAGAAAAGCAAATCATGACCCTGAAGGATCAGTGTCAATGCTGATGATAGAGCATGACCCCATCTACCTCTAATGGAACACACTAGAACCTTTGCTATCATTATACTGCCCATATCTACCCTGTTTCTCAATGTGTCCTGTAATTTGGAAAGAACCAAGATGTGATGATAGTCCAGTCGAAGGTCTGACTCATTTCTTTTCGGGTTTCTGAACTGATCAGCTTAGATATATACTTTTCACATAACAGTTCATGAAAATGTTCTTGTGTTTCTATACCCACGATAGCTACTGGTGAGCCCATATCCTCTAGACATCTTAGAGTTTCTTGACTCACTCATGTCAGAAGGCATATGAACCACATCTAAGAAATAATGCACAGTAAGCTTTAAATATTGAAACCTGCTAATCAAAACAAAAAATAAGCTGAAATGTTACTGACTTATTAGTATGATTACCTTTTACACTTCAAAATCAGTGGAATATATACAAAAATAATTTTGGTAATCAAGGAATAAACTCCCCAATGTCTTTTGTGTCCAAAATTAGTCCAGTGTAGTAGCAAAGTCAAGAAGAAAAAAGCAGCTAGCTTGCATAACCAGACAGTGCTTCTACACTCCAGTATACTTCTTCTGAGTAACTAAGAGCAATGCAACATGCATCTTTGGTGCCTGACGGTTGTGAAGAGGAGAAATGAGCAGCTCTGGATCACCCCAATTCCAGCACTGCCTCCCGCTTCCAATTGTCTTGGGCCCAGCAATGACGAAGTCTTTGCTTTGAATGCTTCATTTAGGTCAACAAGGGCTAAAATAAGCCTAAAGAATTCTTGGTTTTACTGGTAGGAAAAGTAGTTGAATGAACTGACAAAGTAGTAAGAAAAAGCTTCTTTGTGCTATGTTTAAATAAGAGCACACAGATGTTACATACACAGTGAAAATTTTCCCAATCAGAAAGAACTGCAAAAAATGGATGCCAAGGAAGACAGCTGGTGGCCTAGAAGCATTCAGTGCTCACAGACAACTGCCCAAGATCGCATCCAAACAACTGGTATGCGGCTGCATGGTGAGGTGGGGGCATTGTCGACTCTCACCAACAGAATATTATATTTGTTTTCTATTGTGACTTTGGTGACCATGTATTTCTTTATAAGGTCTTTTCAACTTTCTGTGGACTTGGGAGATGGTAAGTCAAAAAAAGCATGTGAAAAAGAGTTTTAAGAAAACACCGTTACCATCAGGTCAGATGATGATGAACAACGATTAGCAAGTTTCTGGATATTTCCTGATGAATTCATTCCAGTCATGCCTGCATCTAACAGAAGAGAAGAAATGGCACCACAATCAGTTCTACCTAGCAGCCTCCTGAAGCCATATTTTCATTCTATTATAATCGAAACAGAGGAAAGAATACATGAAAAATATTTATAATTTCAAATTATTATTAGTGCAAGAAAAGGCAATCTTGTAATAACTTATGATATAGTGTGGATGGATTGGGTCCCCATGCTTCTCTGACTTTTATTCCTAGGACATTCTAGGAATTAAAAAAAAACTTTAAGAATAACCAGCATCAAATTTGATAAAATAATTATAACATTTACCATTACTACAGGATACAAAACAAAGAGGATAGGTTTATGAATCATTTAGATGTAGATTCAAACCCTCATTCTTCCATGTACTAAACTACATATTCCCATGGTATGAGGTTCATGAGAGAGGACAGAGATGTGCCCAAATGCTAAGCCCCTTGCCTCTAACTCATTGTTCTACAAAAACTCTTGATAGCCATTAGGCTGTTTTCTTAACCAAAATAACCTGGATAAAAATTTTAATCCCCTTATAGTTTAGAGTATTTTAAAAATGAATCAACTTTTCAAAAAAACTAAATTAATTACTATTTGTGTGTGTGTGTGTGTGTGTATATATATATATACATATATATATATATACATATATATATATATATATATATATATATATATATGTTTTCCTGATCTGTATTTGCACAAATTTCCTCATGAGGGAAAAAATATGAGAGTGGGATTTTAGTAAAATCTGATTTACATGTGTTAGACTCACAAACAATGTAAGTGGCTTCCATCCTGTGTGTCAAATAGCTAAAGATAAATAGGATATCAATTCAGCTACTTCCCAGAAAGAGAGGAAGTCAGGAATAAATTTTGTGGGGCAACGATTGATGAAAGAAAGCTGCACATAGCTAGTAAAGAGAAAGATGAAAGAAGCTAACAATAAGACAAAGATGGCGGAAAAAAACAGACACTGAAGAAACAAAGGTTTCCTACAAGAAAATATGTAGTCTAGTGTTAAATAATGTTTAAAAGGTCTTATGGTTTGGATATAACAATCCCCAGAAAAGCTTGTGTATTGACCTGTTGAGGGCCAAGGCCTGTCATAGAAGCACACTGAGATTATCATCTTGGACCAGCCCAGTTTGTATACATGGTATTTGGCTAGGTGGGATCTGTCCGCAAACGGACACATTCCAAGGGACATGGTGTAATCTTCAAGGTTCTAATGGTCAATCCCTCCTTCCCCTAGGCGTGTCACATAATTGCTGATCCCTGTTTGATTAATCCTTACCAAAACCTGAGATAATTGCTGATCTCTGTTTGATTAACTTTTACTGCAACCTGTGATAATTGCTGATTCCTGGGTTTGATTAACTTTTATGATGCCTTGTCTAAAGTGTCTATAAAAGCAAGGTGCTGGCTACAGGTGGATGGGAGAATTTGCCATCTCTATCTCCTCCCCAACCCCCCGATTATTAAATATAACTATTTTGCAAATTACCATATCAGACTTCGTGTTGTTTTGTGTGAGAAGACCATTGTTAGGAAGCTGCCTGGTGCAGTGACCGTCTGTGTCAGGAAACATAGACTTCAGGAAGCTGTCTGGGCAGCGACCGTATGTGGCTGGGGACCATAGACTGTTTTGTCAGGAAGCTGCCTGGTGCAGCGACCATCTGTGGCTGGGACCACAGGCTGTTTTGTCAGGAAGCTGCTTGGTGCAGCGACCTTCCGTGGCAGGAACCACGGAGTAGATCGTCTGCCGGAGTTACCGCAATATTGACCATGCAAAAATGTTCTGGGTTAAATAACTGAATCAGGGCTCTAATCTTCTCAGTGGATAACAACCTCAATGAGTTGACTGGGTGGAAACTGTAGGCCAGTGGGACGTGGATGGAGGAGTTAGGTCACAGAGAGTATACCCTTGGGCATATCTCTGTCTCTGGTCCCTTCCTCTCTTGAGCTCTCTGCTTCCCAGCTATCCTGAGCAGTTTTCCCCTGCCATTCCCTGCTGCCAGGATGTCTCTGCCTTGGCACCATCCTACTATGAACTGCACCTCTGGAACCATGAGCCAAATAAACCCTTCTTCCTCTCAATGGTTCCTGTCAGGTGGTTTGGTCCCAGTGAGACAACAGCTCCCTAAAACAAATGATGAGCCAAGAGGAACATACAGACAAAGAGACAGACAGAGATATGATCATTGAATCAACTATGATTTGAATATGAGTTTAAGCCAAGAAAGGAAATAGCTGAAAATAAGGTATGTAAAGAAATACAACATGAACTTTTATTCATACTAATAATACTGACAATATTGATCTGTATTATTGTAGGATGGCTTTTTGTAAATTCTTCTAGAATCAGACATTAATTCTATCACTCTAAAACCAATAATTCAATTAGTTAAACATAGCTGTAAACCACTTTCTAAAAGTGGTTCACTAGGGAAAAAGAAAAAGGCTAAAGAAATGTTCCATCAATTTTACACTGGAAGAAAGAATTGGTAATCAGAACTCTAAAGGGTAATGTACACATTGAAAAATGGATGTAATAACATATGTGGTGAGGCTCTAAAAATATTTAAGTGATTTTAAGCTAAAATCTGAATCTAACCTCATAGTTAAAAGATATTATCCGGGCGTGATGGTGCACGCTTGAAATCCCAGTACTTGGGAGGCTGAGACCTGAGGATCCAGGTTTGTGGCCAGCTTCAGCTACTTAGTGAGGCCCTATGAACTTAGAGAGACCCTGTTTCAAAATAAAGAATAAAAAAATAGGGCTGCGGGTATATCTCAGGGGTAGTTGCCCCTTGCTTCAATCCCTAGTACTGCAAAAGAGAGAGAGAGAGAGAGAGAGAGAGAGAAAGAGAGAGAGAGAGAGAGAGAGAGACTAGAAATATTCGTGTATCTACGTTCATATTTATGACATTTCTCTGATTTGTTTCATTCTTATTTATGACAGTAACTCTAGAGAACTCACCTGAACTTATACATCCTAAACGCTGAAAGCAAATAGAAAATTAAGCCCTTCTTTTCAGAAATTCAATAGACATCACTATTAAATATATTATGAATAATGTGTATATTATACATCATTATATAGAAATCTATTTCTCTGCAAACTAATTCATGTTCAAAAAATATGAAAAGGTTTCTTACATTGAAAACCTCATTCAAGGTGCCCCAGGAGACACAAAAATATGTTTTCTTACCTCTGCTAGTTTAGTGATAGAAGAGCTTTAAAATGAACATATAAATAACTAAGTAAAAAGTCTTCTAAAATTTGACATGAAATCTTTAGCCTTGGCATTAGGGACTGTAGTATAAACTCCATCTTTGAAACACTGGGAATGATGACCTTTCACATGAACCCATTTCAGTGGCCACTGCTGTTTGATTTGTTCGTAATTTCAAGCACTTGTTCATATGACTCATGTCTGATCTTATAGTCTTCATCATTCAAGGGGGTCATACAAAAGGAAGCACAATGAATATTTAAGAAATATTTTTCTCAACTCCAAGGACAAAGTTTGGAGTCTAAAACAATTTGAAAATTCATTATTCTTTTTTTTTTTTTTTGGCGGTACCAGGGATGGAACCCAGGGGCGTTCTACCTCCGCGCTACACCCCCGGCCCTATTTTTTATACTTTATTTTGAAAC
>PVJS01063088.1:0-10571 GCA_004027185.1 Glis glis | reverse complement strand
CCCCGGTACCGCAAAAAAAAAAAAAAAGAATAAAAAATAGAGCTGGGGGTGTAGCTCAGAGGTAGAATGTCCCTGGGTTCCATCCCCAGTACCGCAAAAAAAATATATATATATATATTTATTATTATATATTATATTAATGATATTATATTATATATTATATTATATATTATATTATATTAATATAATATATATATTAATGTGTTCTCTGGGTAAGGCCTGAAGAGACTAGAAAGAGCTGTGAATTTAAAACTTCTCTTCTTCTTTTGATCATCTCATTTGGTGACTAACAAGAAACACATAAAATATAAAATTCTGAGAACTTTTAAGTTCAACATTTAAAGTCCAAGAAAACCGTGGGTTAAAAACCTGGGTATAGCCAGGCGTGGTGGCGCACACTTGTAATCCCAGTACTTGGGAGGCTGAGACAGGAGGATCACAGGTTCGCAACCAGCCTCAGCTACTTAGTGAGGCCCTCCGCAACTTAGTGAGACCCTGTTTCAAAATAAAGAATAAAAAATAGGGCTGGGGGTGTAGCCCGGAGGTAGAATGCCCCTGGGTTCAATCCCTAGTACCATGAAAACAAAACAAAAACCTGGGTCTTGCAGTGATGTTGTAATTTGCGTCTTACTCCGTTCTCAGTGACAGCTGCGTGCTGTCAGTATTCTGGTACAGAAGGTTGACGAAAATTCTTTCTGAGCAAGATATAACCATTGTTTAATTCCTAAAATTTGAGAGATGTGTTCCTTAATCAAGAATATAGATGTGTCGAGGAGGCCACATGTTTGCATCACCCAAAACCTGGCGTCATTGGCACCATAGAGTGAACACAACTCAAAAGCGATAGGCCATCTGCTCTCCCCTGGCCGCCTCAGCCTTACCAGCTAAAGGTTTGTAATATTTTGTTTCATAAGCGTGGGACAAAACATGCCTTTTTTCTTTACACCTGAACATTTGTTGTATTTTTTTGTTATTCATCTCAGAGTGACTAAATTTCCCTTTACTGAGTACAAGTTCTGCTTCCTTCAGAATAAGTCTGGCATCAACAAATACTAGCTATGTAATTGGAGAGCTAGTTCCTCAAATAGTGATTTAGTACATAGTTAGAAAACCTGCTTTCTAAATTCCCATTGTGTTCCTTGCTACATTTTCAACTGTCAAAATGATGAAATTCCACTTAATTAGTTTGTGTTTCTGAAACACATGATATTTGTGGAAATTCTGACTTCAAAACAAAACAAAACAAAACCCCTGGGTATTAGGAACTGAGGACAAGCAACTTATATCTTGCACTTGCAACTACTCTTTCAAACAAGTTGAAACCGATAAGAAACTCTTGGGAAACTCTTATCAGTTATTGCAAAAAATAGCCCAACCCATCCTAATTCGGCAAAGACTCGAAGGGCCTAAATTCCTAAAAGCACTGGGGGAATTTCTCCCCCTTATTTGTAAGTGTGCTGTATAAGATTGATTTCTGTTAGAATGGATTCAGAGTTAAAAGTTAAAATACCTTTGTATCCCTGTGAAACACGCTGTGAGGGAATTTGCAGCCTGCAAACGAGATGGTTGCTTGAGCTGCTACTGCAGAATATTGCAGGAAGTGTTGGTTAGAATTTGCACCTTTAGAGGCCGGGTGTGGTGGTGGTGCACACTTGTAATCCCAGTACTTTGGGAGGCAGAGATCGGAGGATCCGGGTTCACGGCCAGCCTCAGCTCTCTCTCTCTCTCTCTCTCTCTCTGTCTCTCTCTCTCTACTTAGTGAGGCCCTCTGCAACTTCATGAGACCCGGTTTCAAAATAAAGTATAAAAAATAGGGCCGGGGGTGTAGCGCGGAGGTAGAACGCCCCTGGGTTCAATCCCCAGTACCTCAAAAAAAAAAAAAAAAGAATTTGGAGCTTTACTCTGAGTTGGTGAATTCCAAGCAGGTTTGCTAATGGGAAGAGGGCTCTTCCATGGCTGCTCAGCTCTGAATCATGACAACCCATGTGTCATTCCTACGTGACAACAGCTATTAATATTTTGGTGCATATCCTAGTCTTTTCCTCTCTTCATAGACATATTTCAATTTGCAAAGTTGACCTCATAGTGTACTTGATATTTCATAAACATTTTAAAATTAACAATGTGTGATTAATTTTTTGAAAACCATGCCAGCCAGGCATGGTGGTGTATGCCTGTCATACCTGTGCTTGGGAGGCTGAGATGGGAGGATGGCAGGTTTGAGGCCAGCCTCAGCAATTTAATGAGACCTTCACAACTTAGCAAGACCCTGTTTCAAAAAAAGGGAGAGGGCTGAGGGTGTAGCTCAGAGGTAGAATTCCCCTGGGCTCAATCCCAGTACCAAAAGAAAAAAGAAACCATGTCAGCCTCATAGGACTATCATCTAGCTATAACATAATTTCTTAGTTTTCTATTGTTGGTAATTTAGGTTATTTCCAATTTTTAACTATTACAAATATTTTTGTGATTAACATCCTTGAACTTAAATCTTTGGTAACATCCTGATTATTTTCTATAGATAGATTTCTAGAAGTAATATATTTATTTATTTATTTTTTTATTTTTTTATTTTTTTTTATTTTTTGCGGTACCAAGGATTGAACGCAGGGATGTTCTACCTCCGCGCTACGCCCCTGGCCCTATTTTTTATACTTTATTTTGAAACCGGGTCTCACGAAGTTGCGGAGGGCCTCACTAAGAAGAGAGAGAGAGAGAGAGAGAGAGAGAGAGAGAGAGACAGGGAGAGAGAGAGAGAGAGAGAGAGCGCTGAGGCTGGCCGCGAACCCGGATCCTCTGGTCTCCGCCTCCCAAAGTACTGGGATTACAAGTGTGCGCCACCACGCCCGGCAATTTCTAGAAGTAATATAACAGGCTCAAAGGCGAATACTTTTAAGTGACGACCTATAACATTACCACCCTCAGATAATTTGGTGCATCTTTTCAATATTTTTAAAAGTTAATAAATATGTATGCAAAAACATGTTTATATAACTTTTTAAATATTGTGTTTTGCTGGGTGTGGTGGAACATGCCTATAATCCCAGTACTTGGGAGGCTGAGACAGGAGGATCATAGGTTTGAGGACAGCCTCAGCAACGTAGCGAGACCCTTTTTCAAAACAAAAAATTAAAATGGCTGGGGGTATGGCTTAGAGGTAGAATGCCCTGCCAGGCATGGTGACGCACACCTGTAATCCCAATACTTGGGAGGTTAAGACAGGAGGATCGCAGGTTCACAGCCAGCCTCAGCAACATAGTGAGACTCTCAGGAACATAGTGAGACGCTGTTTCAAAACAAAAAATAAAAAGGGCTGGGGATGTAGCTGGGGTAGAATGCCCCTGGGTTCAACCCCCAGTACCACACACACACACAAAAGAGGTAGAACGCCCTTGGGTTCAATCCCCAGTAACACACACACACAAACACACACACACACACACACACACACACACACACAATGTTGTGTTATGTATGGGGGATGTATTGAAGAATTTTAAGGAGAGGAATGAAGGATCTGATTTTCATTTTAGAAGGTCACTCTGGCTGCTGTGCTACCAGCTGACTCCAGGGAGCCAGGACAGAAGCGAGTGTATTGCAGTACTCCAGGCTTGCAGCAGGGGGCAGCAGTGGAGGGAGGGAATAGTGACAGATTCTCGACTGGCTTTTGCAGGAAGATGGATTGGGGAAGAGTGTGAGGGAGAGAGAGGAGTGCAGATTAACTCCAAGGTTTTTAGACTTTAGCAATTGGAAGGATGACCTTGACATCAGGTAACAGGGCAAAGGCTGAAGGAGAGGACAGGAACTTAGATTGGGGAGTGAGCTTGAGATATCCATAAGTACGCAAGGGGAGCTGTCTGGGAGGCTGCTGAATGTCTGAGTCTGGAGTTCTGGAGTGAGCAGGCAGGGGTAGGAAATATAAGATGAGGCATCATTTGCATATATATTTAAAGTCTGGAGAGTGGGTGGGCTTAAGAAGGGAGTCAGTACGGAGTAGAGGACTAAAGGCTGGGGAGGGGCATTCCCACACCAAGAGCACTTACTACACCCCAGGCTGTTCTATGTGCTTTGTATTGCTTATAGGTTGACTCATTTAATCTCCAAAACACCTCAACACAGTGGTACAATTATGATCTTATTTTACAGAGGAGGAATCAGAGGAGCAGAAAGATGGTCAGTAAATGGAATAACTATTTCATGAGCTGAACTGATAAAAATAAGTCTTATCTCCCTTACTGAATAGTGCAAAATTACTCTGAAATAAGTCATATCATTTTTTTTATCCTGCATGGTTCAAAAATCTTACAAGTACTAGAAAGCATTCCAGTTATAGTTTAAAAGAATCAGCATGACTCATCCGTCCAAAGGTGGCTTTGTTTCCAGCTGACTACACATTCTAGGAAAGAATATTGAAGAGAGTAAAAAAACAGTTTATAACTGGGCGTGGTGGCTCACGCCTGTATTCCTAATACTTGGGAGGCTGAGACAGGAGGATCACAGATTTGAAGCCAGCTCCAGCAACTTAGTGAGACTCTCAGCAACTTAAGGAGACCCTGTTTCCAAATAAAAAATAAAATAGGGTTGGGGGTGTAGCCCGGAGGTAGAAGGCCCCTGGGTTCCATCCCCAGTACAACACACACACACACACACACACACACACACACTTTATGTCAAAATGAGAGAAAAGGAGAGCCTTTAATTGCATTCAATATTTGTTTTCTTTTATTTTTGAGTGTAGGGCCTGAGATGAGGTATGTTTAAACTTTAACACTAGTTACTCCATATTGCCACCCTGAGCACTACAAGGCTATAAGCTCCACTAAGAATGTTTGGCTTAAGGCAGGGTCGCCGTGAACTTTGCTAACACTGTATAATTTTTAACCTTGGCTTCTGTATCCCCCACCATTTTGCTTTATGCAGGTGTAGAAAATCTAAGCAACATCAAATGTAAGGTAAACATATATTGTTTGGTCTCAAGTGAGTTGTTTTCCATCATTCTAAAATTATGTGAACTTGAACTTTTGACTCTGTGGAGTTGTGCTTTTCTTTCTATATAAGCGGCCGTCAATAGAGGCCAGGGGCTGCACTTTCCAGGTGTGTAGCTCTGACTGGTCGGTAAAATAAAGACCTCAAAATTGGATTTTTGGAGTCTGGTGTGTCTCTGTGGGTTCCCTCGCTACAGGCCGAGGCATGTTAAGCACATCATCTGCCTCTAAGCTACACTCCCAGTCACTGTTTTCAATATTCCTTAAAGGTATTGTCCTTATTTGCTTTTAGGTGTCTCTTCCTCAAGAAGTATGCATTCTCTAATTATACTGAGGGGTGGGGAAGGCAAGTCAATAAAGGGAAGTTACTGTCATTACTACCACCTCATTCTCTATCATACTGAGAACTTCTAAGGCTAGGGGCAGTTTCTAAGGCTAGGCCTTGCCCTTCCTGGACCTGCGCATCAGACAGGGAAAGACAGAAAGCACTACGATGGTTTAATTGTTGCAGAAGGTTTCCAGAAAAAAAACAATTCAAATTGTCCCCTTGGTACTATGGAGATTTTATATCCTGGGACAAAATGCAGGATTAATGGATGTACACTCTGCTCTTCATGCTCTTCAGTCTTCTCTTCCTTGGGAGAAAAAAAGGCTTAATATGAAAGGGGTGGTGGGAAAAGATAATTTGCAAGGTGTTTTTATCAGGCATATCAGTTATTTTTTTTTGTGGTACTGGAGATTGAACCCAGGGGCATTCTACCTCCAAGCCACACCTCCAGCCTTATTTTATTTTTTATTCTTTCTATTTTTTTTTTTTTTTTGCGGTACCGGGGATTGAACGCAGGGGTGTTCTACCTCCACGCTACACCCCCGGCCCTATTTTTTTTTATGCTTTATTTTTGAAACCGGGTCTCACAAAGTTGCGGAGGGCCTCACTAGGTAGAGAGAGAGAGAGAGAGAGAGAGAGAGAGAGAGAGAGAAAAAGAGATCGATTGATCGATCAATCGATCGCGCGCACGTGCGCACATGCGCGCTGAGGTTGGCCACGAACCCGGATCCTCCGGTCTCCGCCTCCCGAAGTACTGGGATTACAAGCGTGTGCTACCACGCCCGGCTTATTCTTTCTATTTTTGAAACAGGGTCTCACTAAGTTGTGGAGGGCCTCACAAAGTTGTCGAGGTTGGTGGCAAACCTGTGATCCTCCTGTCTCGGCCTCCCAAGCACTGGGATTGCAAGCGTGTGCCACCACACCCAGCTGGCATATCAGTTTTGGGAAATGGACAATGGAAGTTTAGGGTCTGGAAATGAAATTATCCTTGCCAACAGTGCTCCTTGGAAAGTCATCTCACACCTTTGGGGATTCCTACAGCTCAGGTTAGGTACTATTGTCTTAAAGAATGCTGCTAGGGAGGGACAAAAAGAGAGGTATCTAGCCGGGCAGCGCAAGCTTGTAATTCCAGTACTTGGGAGGCTGAGACCAGAGGATCCGGGTTCGCGGCCAGCCTCAGCTACTTAGTGAGGCCCTCCGCAACTTAGTGAGACCCGGTTTCAAAATAAAGAATAAAAAATAGGGCTGGGGGTGTAGCTCGGAGGTAGAACGCCCCTGAGTTCAATCCCCGGTACTGCAAAAAACAAAACAAAAAAACCAGAGAGGTATCTAAACAACCCAAAAGTGACCAGAGGCATTCTTTTTCTGAATTCAAAATATAAGACAATCACCTGAATACAGGAGAGTAGCATGACCCTTGAGTAACAACGATACCAGGAAAGGGAATCCAGAATGAGTTTAGAGGTGTGAAAAACATTTTTTAAAAATCCCAAAAGGATCCTTTTAAGGTCATGTCCATAACAAGAACAAAAGCAAAATGACTTTATTTGGGGGAAGATGATGTAATGCGAGTATAATAACGGAGAAAGCAGAACTACCGGTCTCCTTTTCTCCATTCTTCTCTCAATAACCACCTTCAAATGGAAAGAGTAAAAGAGGAATGGTCAAGAGGAAACCTAAGCCCAAGGAAGGTAAGAAATAGGGGATTTAGCCAGGTGTAGTGGCGCATACCTCTAATCCCAGTACTTGGGAGGCTGAGACAAGAGGATCATCGGTTAGAGACCAGCCTCAGCAATTTAGTAAAGCCTTTAGCAACTTAGTGAGGCCCTGTTTCAAAATTTAAAAATAATATAAAAAAAATAGGGCTGGGGATATAGCTCAGAGGTAGAATACCCCTGTGTTCTGTCACGGGAAAACACAATAATTCCACAGAGAGTCCTAAGGAGTTCCCTGGTTTGGGGATGGGAAACTCACCTCAGGACCTTTGGTGTCCTTGGCTTCTGTGTTGAAAAGAATTTCAGCACGTACCAGTCAGAGACAAAGACAGAGGTTTTATTTAGGAAAAGTGGGAATATACATTCAAGGGAGAACACGGGCCACCTCGAAAGTGTGAGATACCCTGGGATCTTTGCAATCTTTCTTTTACGTGGGACCACAAGAGGGGGTGGCTAGGGGCACATGGTGGGGATGGGGCAACATGGGATGGCCGGTCTCCTGTCCTTGAATCCTCAGGTTCTCGGCCATTTCATTGGTGAGTGCTGGGTGATGCCTGGGTTTGATAAAAGGTGAGACTTCCTTTGGGATTTTTTTTGTTTTCCAAGCATCCCAGGAAGTTGAGGCATGAAAATAGGGTGCTGGGCTTGACAAATGTGAGACTTCTTTTGGGAATTTTGTGTGTGTGTGTGTGTGTGTGTGTGTGTGTGTGTGTGTCGAGCATCCCAGGAATTCAGGTGTGAAGATAGGCCATTATGATTAAAAGTGTAAGCTGGGCATGATGGCGCATGCTTGTAATTCTAGTACTTTGGAGGTTGAGACAGGAGGATTGCAGGTTCACGGCCAGCCTCAGCTACTTAGTGAGGCCCTCCGTGACTTCGTGAGACCCTGTTTCAAAATAAAGAATAAAAAATAGTGCTGGGGGTGTAGCTCAGAGGTAGAATGCCTCTGGGTTCAATCCCCAGTACCGCAAAAATAAATAAATAAATAAATAAATAAATAAATAAATAAATAAAAGTGTAGGCCTGGCCTGTTGAGGACCTAAGAAAAGGACAGGCCAGATGGGCTATTTTAATTAAAAGTGGAGCCCATTAAGGGCTTTTGTCTAAGAAATAGCAGACCTGTAAGGGGAAGTTAAGGATTCTGAAGTTTCTAGATTTTAAGACTATATTTTCCCTTTCCTTCCCAATTAGTCTCCTTTCTACCTAATATTTTATTTCTCCTATCCTACCTCAGGTTCCATTCCCAGCACCACCAAAAGAAAAAGAAAAGGAAAGAAATAGGGGTGGGTTTGTTTGTTTGTTTGTTTGTTTGTTGTGGTGCTGGGGATTGAACCCAGGGGCATTCTACATCTGAGCTACATCCCCAGCCCTATTTTATTTTTATTTTGAAACTGGGTCTCACTAAGTTGCAGAGGGCCTCACTAAGTTGCTGAGCCTGGCCACGAACCAGTGATCCTCCTGTCTCAACCTCCCAAGTACTGGGATTACAAGTGTGCGTCACCATGCCTGGCTCGAAATAGAAGATATATTTTTCAGACTTTATTATTTAAGCCAGGTGTGGTGATGCACACCTGTAATCACAGTACTTGGCAGACTGAGACAAGAGGATCACAGGTTCAAAGCCAGCCTCAGCAACTTAGTGAGACCCTATTTCCAAATACAAAAATAGAATAGGGCTGGGGCTATAGCTCAGAGGGAGAATGCCCCTGGGTTCAATCCTTAGTACCAAAAAAAAAAAAACCTTTTGGCAGATAGCAGGCATAGTGAACCATACCTGTAATTCCAGTACTTAGGAGGCTGAGGCAGGAGGATCGCAGGTTCAAGGCAAGCCACAGCAATTTAGCAAGGCCCTTAGCAACTCAGTGAAACCCTGTTTCAAAATAAAAACTAAAATAGGGCTGGGGGTGTGGCTCAGAAGTAGAATGCTCCTAGGTTCAATCTCTAGTACAAACAAACAAAAAAATCTTTTGGCTGGGCATGATGGCATATGCCTATAACCCCAGTACTTGGGAAGCCAAGACAGGAGGATCGCAGGTTCGAGGATAGCCTCAGCAACTTAGTAAGACCCTGTTTCCAAATAAAAAAGGGCTGAGGGTTTCACGTGGAGGCAAAATACTCCTGGGTTCAATCCCTGGGATCAAACAAATAACTCTCCATGCAATTATTTATAGTGAATTATTATTATTATTATTATTATTATTATTATTAATGTGTGACATGGGATAGAACCCAGGGGTGCTCTACCATTGAACTACATCACCAGCCCTTTTTCTTTTGAAACAGGGTCCCACTAACTTGCCCAGGCTGGCATTGAACTTGCAATCTTCCTGCCTCAGCCTCCAGGGTCACTGGGATTACAGACATGTACCACTGTGTCCAGCATAAAATCCCATTTTACTATAAAAAAAATTATGGGAAAATGATAAAAGGTAGGCGATCCTAGAAGGCCAGTCCCAGACAAAGGAGGACTTAAGATTGTGCTATAGAGCAAAGGGAATAAAAAGGGGATAACTTGTTTTTTCGGTGCATACCATTGGCTACTAGGTTCCCCCTTTCAGAATATAAATAAGAGTCTTGCTATTTTCTGCTCTATCTCAGCTAGATAATCAATTCCAAATACCTTTCAGTTTTCCTGAAGGTCTTAGGTATCTACTAATCTTTGGTTGCAAGGAAAAAAACAGGGATTCTGGCAACGTAAGCCAAAGGGCATTTTATTCAAAGTATGTGAGGTTCTGTTTGGGGAGCCTGAAGAACCAGCCTGGGAGAAATGCTCAGCCCGCCAGGCAGCAGCTCTCTTTCAACACTCTTGGCTGGAGCAGATGAACTTTGTTTCTTCTGTCAGAGCGTCACTCTGTCCAGAAGTCAAGAGTCCTGGGGAGGAGAGTCTGCCTGGCTGAGGCTGGGTCACAGGTCCCGCCCTTGGCTGTGCAGCCCAGGAAGAAGGGTTAGGGAAGTCTCCAGAGGTCTCAGGAGTCCCTATTACAGGCAGGCATGGGAATTTTACCAAGACTACGTGGTATGTGGGAAAATGATTAGCCAGGTGGATATCAGGGTGCTGTTGGAAAGTGGGCATGAAGGCTGAATGTATAAAAGAATGCCAGTGTCTGCCGGGCGTGGTGGCGCACACTTGTAATCCCAGTACTTGGGAGACTGAGACAGGAGGATTGCAGGTTCGAAGCCAACCTCGGCAACTTAGTGAGACCCTGCTTCCAAATAAGAAATAAAATCGAGTTGGGGGTATTATTTGGAGGTAGAATGCCTCTGGGTTCAATCCCCAGTACAAGAAAAAAAAAGGCCAGTGTCCACCACTGAGAGTAAAAATGACCATGCTAATGACACCCAAGGCCACAAACCTATGAGTCTCAGTTGATATGTGCTGATTTACTGTTCCAATTGTTAGGCGGCGACTCCTCCTCCTCCTCCTTTCTCCCCCTGTATAAGCATATACACCAAAAGCATATTTTCTTAGGACTAATTGCCAGGTCTGCAGTTACTGGGTCAGAGAATAACGACATGCATTTTTTTTTTTTTTTTTTTTTTTTTTTT
>PVJS01063087.1:0-10573 GCA_004027185.1 Glis glis | reverse complement strand
TCTCTCTCTCCCTAGTGAGGCCCTCTGCAACTTCGTGAGACCCGGTTTCAAAATAAAGTATAAAAAAATAGGGCCGGGGGCGTAGCGCGGAGGTAGAACGCCCCTGTGTTCAATCCCCGGTACCTCAAAAAAAAAAAATAGATTCTCATACCTCAACCTAGATATATTAATTCTGAGAGTCCAGGCATTTGCCTTTTTTATTTTTTTGGGGGTACTGGGGATGAAACCCAGGGGCATTCTACCTCCGAGCTATACCCCCAGTTCTATTTTATTTTTTTAGTTTGAAACAGGGCCTTGCTAAGTTGCTAAGGCTGGCCTCGAACCTGTAATCCTCCTGTCTCTGCCTCCAAAGCACTGGGATTACAGGCATGCACCACCATGCCTGGCTATTTATTTACTTATTTTTGAGACAGGGTCTGGCAATGTTGCCCAGGCCAGCCTTGAACTTGTGATTCTCCTGCCTCAGCCTCCTGAGTAGCTGTGAGTGCAGATGTGTGCCACTATTCCTGGTGGAGGAAATATCAAAACAGCAAAATATCCAAACTGAATATGGATATTGATGTCTGCGTCCAGCAAACTGTACACTGAATTTAAGGAGTTGAAAGTAAAGCAGAGAGATTTATAGATTTACAGTTTGACTGGAAAGGCATGTGTAAAGCTGGGGCTCAGAATGATGATGTCGTGGAAGGAAGGAAGATGGCAGAAAGGAAGGAGGAAGCGGTGGCCGTAATGGAGGCGGCAGATGGAGTCGGGGCCAGGGGCAGCCCAGATGGACTTGGGGCCAGTAGCCGCCTGGATGGAGCATGCCCAGAGACTGTAATTAAAAAGGCCCCAGTGGCAATGATTAACAAGGGTGTGGCTATCTTTTCTGTTGGCGGCCCATCTTGGAGCCCACGTAATGCTCAGTTTGCTAGAAAAAGGGGACCATGGAGGCTTCACCCCAGATTTCAAAGGAAGGCCTGGGAATCCAGGCAATGTGTAGCAGGGTCGGAATCCCTGCAAGCAGGCTCAAATGAAGCACTTTGTGAAGCCATGAGGGTGAAGCCAATGTTGCAAGAAAAAACCCTGAAATTTAGGAACACCAGAAATGTGCAATGACCATGAGGAAAGGCTGCTAGCTGCGAGCCATGGAGTCAGGCTGGAAGAGTCAGTAAACTAGCCATTGTGATCAGCCAGGCTGCCGGCGTGGGGCTGCCAAGGCTCCCTGGAGATCGCTTCTTGCCGCCATGTGCCCTGGATGCCAGAAGTGGAGCTGCAAGATCAAATGCTTGCCCTGCTGGATTTCATTATTGTTTTGGTCCCATCCCTTCTTTCTATGGCCCTATTCCTCCCTTTAGGAATGCAAATGTTTACACTTTGCCATTGTATATTGGATACATGTAACTTGCTTTTGATTTTGATCCTCATTTTCTTTTACAGGGCTCACAAAAGTTCACCTTGAGTCTCATAGGAAACTTTGGGACTTTTCAGTGATGATACTGGAACTGTTAAGACTGTGGGAACTCTTGGAGATGACTAAATGAATTTTCCATTCTGAGCTGGGTTTTCAGGGGACAGGGGCAGAATGTTATGGTTAGATATAGAAGGGCCTCTTGAAGAGCTCATAAATTCGTGTTTGGAGTTATTACATCATGAGGGTTGTAACCCCAGAAGTGAATAAATCCATTTTAATGGATTTATCTGAGTGGTGACCCAGGCTAGCAGGGTATGGTTGGAGGTGGGTCCTTGGGGGTACGGCTTTGGGGATTATATAAATGGTTCCTCCTCCCCTGCTCATTCTCTCTTGCTGCTGGCCTCCATGGTGTGAGCACTGCCCATGTGCCTTCCCTCTCTCTGCTTCCTGCTGCCATGCCCTGAGATCTACTGTCCCCAGCCTCACAGGGACTGAACCCGAGACCATAACAAAATAAATCTTCTCTTCTCTAAGTTATGTGGTCAATCTTTTAGATTATACTGCAAGAATGCTGACTGGAACAGCACTACATCAAATATGACTTCATTTAAAGAATGTCTTTATCAAATGGGCATTTCCTCTATGTGAAAAGGGCCAGGCCCTGGAGAAGGGCCAGGGCTAGACTCCCAGGCCTGGCCATCGGCTTCTGGGGTAGGGCTGAGCCAGGTCAGGAATGGGCTTACCATGAGCGGGTGGGGATGGAGGGGCATGGAAGGGAAGGAAACTCGCTTTCGGCAGGAACAATTCTGCCTTCTGTCAGCCTCGGGACGCCAGCACTAGATTTCCTAATCCTACTTACAGCTCATCTCATCTCTGCTTAGTAATTTTCTCTCTCTCCTCATTCCTTAAAAAATTCCTTTGCTTCCAGACACCTTATTAAAGCAACTCTTTTCTGGCTGTTAGCGCTGTGCATCTGTCAGCGTTTTCCATTACACACCTCTCTCAGCTGACACTCTGCTCTTAATTGGCACTATTGTAGTGGGGAAGAGAAACAAAAAGCTTTAGTTAATGCTGGGGACCAGGCTAAGTTTTCAATCTTAACACTGCGCACCCTGGATTAGTGGGTTGAAGGTAGCCCTCTCATTTACTCTAATATCTTTTATTCCCAGGTGACGTCTCTGTTATTTGCAGCAACTAGAGGGAAGTCCCTTTGCCAGGAAGACTTGATTTTTTTCACCTACATTTAACCCCTCACTAGTTTTCCAAACGGGTCAGTTCATGTAGGAGGATAGCAACACTGTGGAATGTACCTATTGGAATTATCCTTAGAACTGTCTACTTCCCTTATTTTAGGGGTTTAAAAATAGGCCAAAATATTTGAATGACTATTCTAAGTCAGCAATCTATTTAGTACATTATAGTCTTCCTGCTTCCATTTAAAAATGGACTCAGCCATAAGTATTTCATTTCTTTTCTTTTCTTTTTTTTTGTGTTACTAAGGATTGAACCCAGGGGCATTCTACCTCTGAGCTACACCCCCAGCCCTATTTTACTTTTTATTTTGAAACAGGGGTCTTGCTAACTTGCTGAGGGTCTTGCTAAATTGCTGAGACTGGTCTCAATCTTACGATCCTACTGTGTCAGCCTCCCAAATACTGGAATTACAGGCATATACCGCCATGCCCGGCTCAAAAGTATTTTTTAAATTCACTTTTCAAATGACTAAATTTGGGGGAATTTTAAAAGATATACATCTTAAATATTTATTTCACCTTAAAACATACTAAATATACCTACATTTGCAGGTATTTTAGGTAGGCTGAACTAACTGGAGTTTTCCCATAACCATAATGAATCATCTCTGATGTCAACCTTCTTAAAGGAAATTGAGTGGAGTGAAATATATAGCTAGTTGTTAAGCAATCTGAGTGTTGAATTCTTCTAATTTTTCTAAGGTTCCTCAACTCTTTTGTGGTTTCATAATGTACAGCTAATTTGATAGAAATATTTTTAGCAACTCACCATTATTGAGTCTTTCCAAAGAATTCAAGCTGTTTCTATAGAAACAAGAGGTTCTTCTTTTTCCATACTTATTCTGTCAGCCATCTTAATATCTAATTAATTTATAGGGTTAAAACTGCAAGTATCCAGGCAGGTTTAGCAATCAGTGTAACTGACTGAGCATAGCAACTGCAGGGAGCAGAAGTGTGTGGGTATAACCAGGGAGTTTCCTGTTCTCCAAGAAGGAGCTTTAGCCAGTCAGTAGGTTTGTAAAGGTAATGAAGGGTTAGCTTGTCTGACCAGATGGTTACATGGTAGCTAATTTACTACATCATTTAAAGAATGGTTATGTTTATTTTTGATTGATATATAATTATACTTACTGACTTGGGGTACAGTGTGATCTCTCAATTCATGTATATACTGTACGATGATCAAATCAGGGCAATTAGCATATCCATCCTCTTAAACATCTATCATTTCTTTGTGGTAAGAACTTCCAGATTTCTCTCTTCCAGCTCTTTTGGAATATACAGTGCATTGTGGTTAGTTGTATTCACCTCACTATGCAATAGAACACCAGAACTCGTTCACTGTGTTAAGTGAAATAGATCAGGTACAAAAAATGCCACACGATCTTGCTCATATGTGGAAGATAAAAACATTGATCTCATACAAGTTGAGAGTAGAAGTCACCAGAGGCTGAGAAAGGGAGAAAGGAGAAGGGAATAGGGAACAGGTACAGTATTAGATACAGGTTAGATAATAGATGATTTTTAATGTCATATTCCTATTGACATGTTTTGGGGCATGTGACCTAATTCAGGAGGCCTGTTCCAGCTTTCCTGCCCCTGGGGACCTTGCCAAATCTCCATCCCATGTCCTAGGGCCCATGTCGAGGAGTGTAGTTTTGCTGGAAGACTCTGGGGTGAGCTCCCACTTCCAACTCTGTGAAATCTTCTTTTTAAACACCTGGGTATTTCTATTTCTGTATTTCAAGCCCAGTTATGCATTGCTTTTTGGTTTCTATTTTATTGAGAATGTCTGTCTTTTTGGAAGAGGGGACCCATCTCCATCAGCTTGGTTCATTTGTCAGCCATCCTTTGGAAGATCTTTCTAATCTTAGTAATTGATTCAGGGAGAAGGAGCTATGATTCTTCCAGTAAAATATTACAGTGGGGTTCTTGTTTGTTTTCAAGAAGGCAGACACAGGGAACCCACTGGGGGAGTCTCCTCTGCTTATGACCCCCAATATTTGAGGCTATAACGTGCTCCCCAAACCCACGCATTACTCCCATATTACCTGGGCAGTTCTCCAAGTTATCAGTGCTTTTTGTCTTTCTGGAAGCCAAGTTTTAATTCCACTTCCTATTATCCCATCACTCTGGCTCTTGGACATTCTTCCTTTGATAAAGATCTGTCAGCCCCCTTTGTAAAAATGTAGACCTATTACATCCCCTTTATTCACCCTGGCACTAATGTCCTGACTTCAAATAAATGGCCTGAAGTTCTGTTGGCTGGCCATCACGGAGCAGCACGTTTTAAAGTTACTTTCCATCTACTGTCCTTTTTTATTTTGTTTAAGATGTAAAATGAGGGCAAAGAATCACAGGGCTCAACTAATGGTCTGCAATTTCCTGCTGTCTCTACACCTTTTTTATGACATTAATTCATTACCACTTCCCTGACCTGTGGAATCCTCTTCTGGATAGAAATGACTGCGAGTTAAAACAAAGCTAAAAAAATACCAATTTGATTCAATAGTCTTGTCAGAGTTCTTGTCACTGCCTCTTTGGGACAGGATATGTTATTGTAATCATTTTAACAACTGCTTTCTGTGTTAAAACACATATCTTAATTACTCATCTCCTCTACTGAAGGTTAGGGTTTTGATTTAGTTTCCTTTGGTAGAAAAGAAGTAATATCCACTTAAAGTGCTTAAAGTCATCTCGATTTCCCTCCTCTACTGACTTCTCTATTTTGCCACTTTTCTCTAAACACATCATCATGGTACAATTGCCGAGGAAAATATTTGAGATTTATGTTCTCAACATTATCATGTGATATTCCCCTGTTTGAGTTTGGCAAATGTGTTATGGTTAGTGTCTATCAGGCAGGTTATTCAGGTTGCAAATAATAGAAACAGATTCTAGTTCATTTAGGCACAATAGCAATTTATTGGAAGATACAAGGGGGTGTAAAAAAATCTAGGGGGAAAACTCCAGAAAATGAGCAATGTTTTAATTAGCTATGGACACGACAATGCTGCATAATAAATCACCTCAAAACGCAGGGGTTTGAAACAAAGAGTGTTCACTCTTACTCTCATGGGTCTGTAGGTTGACTGGTTTGGTGGCTCCCGGATGGGCCTGGCTGGTGTGGTAAGCTTAGTGTTGGCCTCCCAAGATATGTAGACCCTAATTCCTGTGACATGTGAATGTTGCATAGTATGGCAAAGGTGTCATTAAGTTGAGGACCTTGCGATGGGGAGATTAGCCTGGATTATCTAAGTGGGGCTCAAATGCATCACAAGTGCCCTTATAAGAGGGAGACAGACAGGGAGATCAGACCTAGAAGGCAGAGGTGATGGGCGATGATGGCAAGCAGAGATCTGAAGATGGAGAAAGGGGCTATAAGCCAAGGAATGGAACTCTACAAGCCGGAAATGGCCTGGAAATAGATTCTGCCCTAGGGCCTCTGCAGGGAACATGGCCCTGATACCTTGGTTTGAGCTTAGTAAAACTGATTTTGAGCCTCCAAACCTTAAGGGAACAAATGTGTGTTGTTTTAAGCTATCAGCTTTGTGATAATATGTTTCAGAAGCCACAGGAAGCTAACACAGCTTGTGGGTAGCTCCACTTTGGGTAGTAGGTCGGCTCAGCTCCGGCTCTGATTGGGTTAGATGTGCTCCCTGTGTGTTCTGTGTTCTTCCTGAAACCAAGGGAAGGAAAGAAACTTCCAGAGCTGTCCTCTTCTTATGGAAAATCACTGGAGCGTAAGCATTAAGCCAAACCACACCAGCATGTTTTAGGTCTATGTGCATCACCTTGGGCAATGTTCCTTTGACCAATGCAAGTCACCTGGCCAAGCTCAGCACCAGTGGTGGGGCAGGGGTGTATACTCCATCTCCAGTGAAAGGCAGGGGCTGAGGGAAGTGAATGTTTGCTGAGTTGTAATCACGTTCATCACGGGGAACAAGTAAACCCTTTGGCCTGAGCTATAGCCACAGCAGAGCTGGTCCACACTCCACCGACATGCCTCGCTATAGTCACTAGATATTGGGATCTGCCTTTAGAATTAGGGTTATTGTTAAGGTGCTACCATTACTACTTAATGAATTCTAAATGGACTTCTGCTTGAAATAAAAAAAAGATCACTGATCTAGAGTCAATGTCCCTGGTACAAACGTTTGACTGGTCAAGTCTAGGTTGTGAGTTCAGGAGAAACAATTGTTTGGCCTTTTTAGTTTTCATGTTGGGAGATGGGACCACACGTGTGAATCCTGGGGGGACACAGACATGCAGATCATAGCAAGTCGTTTACCTTTCCATGGACGGGGTAAGTGTGGAGAATCTGTTGTCCACATTCTTCAGGGCAGGTTCAGGTGATGAGGGCTGCTCTCCTCCGAGGGCCCGACCTTTATTCTCTTGGCCTGCTTTGTGCGTCCCTGTCTTCCTTCTCTACGTGAATGCACCTGGGAGTTTGCTTCTGCAGAGAGGCCCAGTGTTGTAAAGGGAGGATGGGTTTATTTGTGGGGAAAGTATTTGGAAAACCATTCAGGGGCAGGTCCAGGCACAGTCTTGACTCTGGTGCTTCCAGAAGTTAAGTTGATATTTTGACATCTAGTTGACTTGCTGTATCTACTTCTCAACTAATTCCCAGCCCATACTATGAAGGGGTGTGAGTGACAGCCTTGAACTTTTCCAACATTAAAGTGAGCCAAAGAATGAAGCTTAAAGCAGAGAGCTGTTATCCAGAACTCTGAACTCTCGCTCTGTCTTACTGCGCTAGTTTCATGGTTTATTTTTATATACATAAATGGCTGAGCTCCAAATATCGAAAATAACCTGAGAAGGCAGATGAGAAGTAGTTGAATGGGAACCACAGTGATGAACAACCTAAAGTGTTTAGAGACCTGAACGGGCTCAGATAAGCAGACCGTGGAAGTGGCATACAATTGGGAGCTGGGACAATCTGTTGCTGACCCTGCCACCTGCTTGCTCAAGTTTCTTCACTTTGGGACCATGCTGACTACGAGCTGTCTGGTGAGTGCAGAGGGAGCTATGTGGATCTCACCTGGCTCTCTCGCAGAATACAAGGATGCTCACAGAGCAGCCCAGGGCGCCGAGTCATCATGGAAAGAAAGAAGTAGTTATTTCTTTCCAGAGGTGCTGAAGGGTGGATAGAAGAATCTTCAGTGCAAGGTTAATTCTTTACTTTCCCAATCTTGACCTAGCCCACACTGCTTTTCAGGGTTGAAAAGTTCTTGATAAATTTCAGATGAAGCTCCATTCTCTTATAATTTTAGAGCATGGGGAATGTGAAAGCTTTTCCTTAAGTATACTTCCTTTGTAATTCAGAGAAATTATGCTTCGAAATAGTTGCTAGGTTGTGTGTATAGTCATGTAGATAGGTCTTCAATGGGCCTCTTTCCAAGTGAATACTATGAATCAAAGCTAAGATTTGACCCCAAAATAAGAACACCTAAATAGAAAGTGAGTGAGAGCTTGGCCAGATGTGGTGGTACACGCCTGCAATACCAGTACTTGGGAGGCTGACACAGGAGGATTGAAGGTTTGAGGCTCGTCTCAGCAACTGAGGAAGACCTTCAGCAACTTAGTAAGACCCTGTTTCAAAGTAAAAAATAAAATAGGGCTGGGGTGTAGCTCAGAGGTATAATACTCCTGGGTTCAATTCCTAGTATATAAATAAATAAATAAATAAATAGCCAAAGCAAAGTAAAACAAAAATAAAAGTGAATGAGCACTTGATACAAAGGCCAGGCTTATCTAGATGGGACTGTATAAAAGTGGCATAGATGTTGAATCTTTTTGCCTGTGAAGCATCTGTTTTCCAGTCTTCTGATATCAGTCTTCTCACTTTTTCTGGGGGAACAACTCCTCCCCTCCCCTCATTCTCTGTGGTTTGGCTGAGGCTGACTCTTCTTTCTGGATGTTGAGAATCACCACATGACCCAGAATGACCCACTAAGACAAAAATCTCATGAGTTTTGGTAGAATAACTGGAGGTCCTGCATGTGACTCTGAGGGGAGAACCTCCCTGAGAATGTAGCTATAAAGAAAGGCAAAATCAAGAGAGGAGGACAGCAATAATCAAGGACAGTGCCTGGATTCAGCCAGGCCTGAAGTCCCACAGCCCCTGGACTTTTTGGTTTATTTGAGCCAATAAATACCCTCTTTTTATTCGAGTTTGGGTTAGGTTCTTGTTACATATTAAGGAGCTCCTACTCATATACAAAGCAGACAGCTGATAACAAAAATAGAGCCAATATGAAATAACAAGTAGAAAGAGCACAGTCTTGGGTTATTAGCCCCAGCTCAATAAACACTTCTTGGACATTTTTTTTTCACCTTAGAAATGAAGCTAAAATTTTAAAAATATTATTTATTTTACTGAGGATGTAAAATATCACATGGCCATGCAGCTAGTTACTAGCACAGTTCTGTGGTAGGTAGTAGATCTATGTTCTCTTTCTGGGGCTATGCTCACAAGATTTTAATTTTTTTCCCCTGAGATCAGTGGCCTTTTATACGATTGGATTCACATTTTCCACAGCCTTTAAATATTCCCATGGATAAAAAAGTATTGAGAGCGGACCATGAATGAGTGTTTCTCCTATGGCAGAAAACACCCATCACTGGATCCAAGAGGGGGCACTGGAAAACCGACCCACACTTTACACCAAGAATGGATGACTTAGAGATTATTTCTAATATTTTTTTTTTGGTACTGGGGATTGAACCCAGGGGAATTATACCTCCAAACTACATATCTAGTTCTTTTTATTTTGAAACAGGGTCTCACTAAGTTGCTGAGGGTCTCACTGAGTTGCTGAAGCTAGCCTTGAGCCTGTCTTAGCCTCCCAAGTACTGGGGTTTCAGGTACATGCCACTGCACCTGGATTTCTCTTATATTCCTTGAGAAATGTTTGAGGAGGATTTAAACCAATAGTTGTTAGATTCCCAGTGCCTAATAGTACATCTTGTACACAATGAGTACTTAATATTCAGTAAATGGTTGCATATTTCGGTTTATTTTTACTTGTACAAAGCTCTTCATCTTAAATCAGTAACATTTCCAAAAAGAAGGAGGTTTCTAGAAGTCTATTCCTTTGTTATTACTAAGAAATGTTTAAATGTATTTTCTTATATATGGCAATATTTTATTTTAAAAATGGATGTTGATATATGATGGTTTTTGCATTATTTTTCTATCTAACTCTGTACTTTACCTCTTACTTTTTTCACATTTGTTTGATTTTTCAAGTTTCTTTTTAAAATTGACACATAATATTTGTATATATTTATGGAAAATGGTGATAATTCAGTACATGTATGCAATGTGTAAGGATCAAACCAGGGCAATTAGCACTTTAATCTCTTCTAACTTGTCATGTTTATTTAAAAGATTAACTTCTTCCTTCCTAAGAAGTCAATATTATTCATGACTAAAATTGTATTTTAAATGTTAACGCTTTCTATCTCTTTCCATCTTATTTGCTATGGTCATTCCTTCATTGCACAGAGAATCTGAAATAGATTTAGATATATTTTGGGTCACAGATTATTAAATAACCAACCTATTTACTTTGTCCTATAAAATTTCGAGATGAAAAACACAGTTCCTTTTTTTGCCCATTTTGCAAAATATTTCACCCTGCTGAAATTAACTGAGTAGAAATTTGTTCATTACTGAATTTATTTAATGGTAGATATCTCTTATTTATGCCTCCTCTTTGAAGCTTTTTAAAGCTCCAAACCAGATTTATAATTAGTTTACCTATTTTCAGGTATTTATTTTTTTTATATTCCCTTTCTCCCTTACTTGTACTGGCCTTGAATCTCTTCAACCATTCCAATATTACCGTACCAAATTCATTTCTCCCTTCCCTTCCCTTCCCTTCCCTTCCCTTCCTTTCCCTTCCCCTCCCCTCCCCTC
>PVJS01063086.1:0-10573 GCA_004027185.1 Glis glis | reverse complement strand
AGCCGGGCGTGGTGGCGCACGCTTGTAATCCCAGTACTTTGGGAGGCGGAGACCGGAGGATCTGGGTTCGCGGCCAGCCTCAGCTCTCTCTCTCTCTCTCTCTCGCTCCCTGTCTCTCTCTCTCTTTCTCTCTCCTTAGTGAGGCCCTCCGCAACTTCGTGAGACCCGGTTTCAAAATAAAGTATAAAAATAGGGCCGGGGGTGTAGCGCGGAGGTAGAACGCCCCTGCGTTCAATCCCCGGTACCGCAAAAAAAAAAAACAAAACAAAATAAAGCACAATGCTTTTGTTTGTGATTCCTTCTTGGGAATACTGTTCTACATTTGTGAAATCCTGACTGTGAACTATGAGTAATAACCTAGAGAGTAATTCCTGCTAGTTATTCAGGGCCATGATATTAAAAAAATAGTTCATGGACTAGCAGCATCAGAAATGCAGGATCTCAGGCCCCACCCAGACAACCCTCCTGAATGGGAATCTTCCTTTAAACAGTTGCCAAGTGACTGGTCCAACATCAAGGTTTGAGAAGCTTTGCTCTAGGAAACTGGTACCAAGGGTCAGACTGGTAATGCAGAGGTGTTGCAGCTGGACAGAATATCAGCCTTTCTTCAATTTTCTCACATAAAACCAAAAGAATTATTCTTAGGCAAGGATAATAGAAGTCAACAGTTTCCAAACAAACTGTATTCTTCAACTGCAATTGTGTTTATTTCTGGGCAGAATGGCACAAATAAAGGTGTTAAAGAGGATAAAATGATAGGGCAGTGTGCTAATTTGCCTGGAGGAAGCTCAATATGACCAGGTGTGAGGATGAAATCAAGTCTTATCTTTAGCACCCTGATCTACTGGCTTTAGTCTTTATCTGTCACTTTTACTCATCATTTTCTTAACTCCCATTGACAACTCAGGGATCACCAGAGATGATTAGCTGTTAATCGTTTTGGCAAGATGTTTTATATTACCACTGCTTGTAGTGTTGATCCAGGAACAATTTTTATTCTTAAAACATTTTTGGGTCATTTTGTAGGCTTTCTTTGTCAAGGTCATAATAATATAAAATAAGGCAAGAGAAAAACATATGTGAATAACTCGGTTTTGTAAGTATACTGCATATATATACATGTGGACATTGACTTGAAAATCTTCCAGAAAAATGAGTTAAGTTGCTAGTTATGACCATTAATATTCATAACACTATCCACTGGGCTATAAGGATAATAATGACTATATATTCTAGGCCCCCAATTAGAATAATATATGACCAAGAGCAAAATATTTAAAGTTATAAAAATCCTGGAAATTTTGATAAATAGGTTAAGTATTGTTTATAAAGATGACAATGGCTCTATATGAATTTACAAATGACAGGCTTATAGAGAAATTAAATGTAACTCATTATTTTGAGGTTGCATTTCTAAGCTTTTTGAGAATTCAATAATGTACATTATGGCTTACATTTCTGAAATGTAGTAAAATATAATGTACATCGAGAAAGGTACATATTGTCCTAAGTATATCACTTGATACATTTTCTCAGAATGAACACCATCAAGATCAGAATAGAAAGTCTGGTGATGGCACTGTCTGTAATCTCAGCTAATTGGAGGCTGAGGCATGAGGTTGGTCTAGGCAACTTAGTGAGACCTGGTCTCAAAATAAAAAAAACAAAAAGAGCTGTGGATGTAACTCAGAGGTGGAGCACCCCTGGCTTCATTCCAAAGGAAGGAAGAAAGAATGGGAGGGAGGGAGGGAGGGAAGGAGTGAGGGAGGAATGGGGGTATAGCTCAGTGGTAAAGCACGTGCTTAGCATGCATGAGTCCCTTCGTTCTGTACCCAGCATCCAAACCAAACCAAACCAAAACAAAACAAAAAACAGAATAGAATTAGAACCATAGAGCCAGGCGTAGTGGTCCACGCCTATAATTCCAGTACTTGAGAGGCTAAGACAGGAGGAACACAGGTTCAAGACCAGCCTCAGCAATTTAGTGAGACCCTCAGCATCTTAGAAAGATCCTATTTTTTTTTAAAAAGAAGGAGGGTGGGCCGGGCGTGGTGGCGCATGCTTGTAATCCCAGTACTTTGGGAGGTGGAGACCGGAGGATCCGGATTCGCGGCCAGCCTCAGCTCTTTCTCTCTCTTTCTCCCTGTCTGTCTGTCTGTCTGTCTGTCTGTCTCTCTCTCTCTACTTAGTGAGGCCCTCCGCAACTTCGTGAGACCCGGTTTCAAAATAAAGTATAAAAAAATAGGGCCGGGGGTGTAGCATGAAGGTAGAACACCCCTGGGTTCAACCCCCGGTACCGCAAAAAAAAAAAAAAGGAGGGTGGAGTTGTAGCTCAGAGGTAGAATACCCCTGGGTTTAATTGCCAGTACCAAAAAAAAAAAAAAATAGAACCACAGAAGCCCCCTTATGCTTGCTTTCTACTTCTCCCCCCACCTAGGTAACGGCTATCATACATTTTTTGAGGGGTATTGAGGATTAAATCCAGGGGCATTCAACCTCTGAGCTACACACCCAGCCATTTTTATTTATTTTTCTATTTTGAAACAAGGTTTTACTAAGTTGCTTAGGCTGACTTTGAGCCTGAGATGCTCCTGTCTCAGCCTCCCAAGTACTGGGATTACAGGCGTGTGCCATTGTGCCTGGTTCACTATCCCGCCTTTTAATAGTATAATTTAGTTTTACTTTTGTATAAATTAAATCATGCAGTATATCCTCCTTTGAAACTAGCTTTTTTTTCTCTCAACATTGTTTTTGAGATATATTCAAATCCTTGTGTAAAGTTTTACTTCATCCATTCTAATTGCTGTATATGATTCCACTGTGTGAATATTGCCACCCTTTATCCCGTCTACAGTTGATGGCCATGTAGGCAGTTTCAGTTTGGGGATCTCACAATTAGTGCTGTTCTAAACATTCTCATTCTCATGCATGCTTTTGGGGAACACGGACAGGTATTTGTGTGAGGTGTCTACCTGAGAGTGGAATTGCTGGATTTGCAAAGTTTTGCTTTAGTAGATTCTTCCCAACTAAAGTGACCAGTGTGTGAGTGATCAAGTTTTTTCACATTTTTTCCAGGAGTGGTTGGTTATTATCTGATTTATTAAAAATTAAGCCATTCTGTATATATAGTGATATCACATTTAAGTTTTGACATAAATTTTGATATAGTTTACACAAACCAAGGTTCAAGGATAAATTTTCCTTTATTGAATCTCTATTATAAATGGTCATTGAGAGTGAGGTAAGGGTAGGTATGATTTGAGAAGTCCAGAACATTCATTTGCTGAGAAATATCTAGTCCATGAGGTTTTACTTGAAATTCCCATCAGTGACAATTACCTTTAAGATCCTGTAAAAATCTTATGCAGCTGTGGGCCTCTCACCCAAGGTAGAGAATTACACAGCCTATAGAAATTACTTAAGTAATACATGAATATATTTAGTGTTATTAACTCACCACTAATATTTATCACCTGATGATATGAGGATCCCTGAAAATATGGAACACGTGATTTTATGGAAGACGGTCAGTGAACAGAGCAGGGAAGGTGTGAGTGGGAACCGAGGCTGGGAAGTACGGAAGTGTCCAGCTCATGGCACTGAATACATATGTGGCAGCTACTGGGTGCCTGAGATGTCAGGGGGCCTCCCATTATGGAGGACAAAGAGGAAACCAAGAGGGCATTATTGCTCTAGGTGTTTAGACTATAAACAAATTTGTTTAGAGGTTTACCCACAATTGGCCCTGACTGCAATGGACAGGTGCAGATTCTTTTGTATAAAGAGAAAATAGCCTTATACTCCTAGACAGCAAATGTTCATCAACTTCAAATTATGCTTCAAATGCTGCTGGTGTCTGGACCATTGATGGATGAGCTAGGTCTTTCCAGGTCTAATGCTGAGTAATGCAAATTAGATTCTCCTGAGTTATGCCTAGTGCAGCTGGAGGGCACAAAATAGTTGCCAGGGACATACCTCCATGCCAAATTCTTGCCAGTGTTGTTAATAATATTGTGCCCTGTACATGTGCAAGCACTCTTAGTTTTATTAATGACAATACTATGCTTTTGCCCTTTATTTCACCTTTTAATTTTTGAATAGGGAATAACTTTGGTTTCATCCTGACTCTTCAGAATGGAAATGCTAAACTGAAAGGCATTGTACACAGCCCTGTTCTCCCACCAAGCAAGTGGCAAGGAGGGTCAGCTCAGATGAATTTCAGCTCTGCTATCCCCTGTAGATTTGCATGCCATGGGGAATGGACAGTATGAAGAAGAGAGGGAAATGCTAGGGTCTCCCAGATAGAGAGGAAAGTGGCCTTGTGGACAGGAACTCCATTTCTACATCCCCTAGGTCTTACACCTAGCCATCCCTTCAGCTCAGGCCTTGCTCCCTGGTCCAGAAACATTTCTGTAATTCCTTCTGATAGTCATGCAGAGAGAAATGATGGCATTAGAACCATGCTTATTACTGGCAACGAGTGAAAATATAGTGGAAGAATCTTCTCCCTTCTATAATAAGAACAGAGAGAAAGTGATAATTGCATTAGACTGAGCTGCTTTTGTGCTAGGGCAGTGCTGATTTGCAAGCTATATAATAAAGTCAGTGTTCAAATATATGATGGATTTTGATAGTTCTGACATATTTTTAAGAACCCTTATAATGTGCCTCAAAAGACCCTTTAAACCACATCAGTCTTCACACAAAATATGGGATTACTGGAAAAGAGCCTATTAAAACATAGTATTATAAAGATAAACCAATTTGCTTCCCTCAAATTGTATACTGAATGCCTTATTTAGGTTTCTGTTACAATCTTAGAAAGATATTTACTTGTCAAAAAAATTATCAGCAGTCGGTCTATCATGCAACCCACAGTAAATAGGGTTCGAATACAATTTTAGGTGGAACCTGTGGTGCCCAGACCCACCTAGTCATGCTGACCACTAGAGGGCAACCTTGGCCATACACTTAGGGCTCTAACTCAGGTGGAGAAAAGTATAGCTATAGAATGAATCCCTATACACATAACCAGATAGCTTTTGTTGAATACCCAACATGTGTTGGAGTGTTATGTTTATGGTGTCCATGTATATTCATAAGACCTTATTCTTAAACTTAAGGAGCATGTATTCAAAAAGAAGATATTATAATCACAAAGTCCATTATGATTGAACCATGAGTTGTATTTCAAATTGTATTTAGATATCAATTGACAGGTGATCCACCAATTTTATGTTGATAGTATTAGAGATACAAATAATGCCACTTAAAAGCTATCCAAAGCATAAATAAAATTAAATTGGAAGTCTATTTGGCATAAATGTCCAACACTCATTGGGAGACAGACTAAGCTATTTTTATTTTGTCTTAACTACAGAATAATTTAATTTAAATGAAATGTTTTGTGAATTTTAATAGGTTAATGATTTTATTCCTAGTATAGGTAGATCATTTATTGTCCCTTAGTTAGATTCATAATTTTTACTGAATGTACTGGTGAAAAGATGAGAGTAAGTTCTTACTGAATTATTTATCATTTATCTCTGGGATTAAAAATTATACTTAACTCAAATGAAATATAAGCCCAACTGGTTATTTCAAAAATTAAATGAGTGCTGAAGTCATTCTAGGTGAATTCATAATTTTTTTTGTTTGTTTGTATGTTTGTTTATTTTGTACTTGGGATTGAACCCAGGCCATTCTACCTCCAAGCTATACTCCCATCCCTTTTTATTTTTTTATTTTGAAACAGGGTCTGGCTAAGTTGCTGAGAGTCCAGCTAAGTTGATGAGGCTGGCCTCAAACCCCTGTGATCCTCCTGTCTCGGTCTTCCAAGTACTAGGATTACAGGCATATGCCCCCATGCCTTGCCATAATTTTATTATTAATTGGATTTTTCCATTTGTATGAAAATGTATGTCAGGAACATCAGCTAATATTTATTAAGCACTTTCTAGATACTTTGAAAAATTTCCATCAAATGTCCTTTATTTTTAACGAATAGCAGACAGAATCTTGGTATATTAATGTAATATCTGAAAATCCAACCATTTCAGATTAAGAGAACATTTGGTTTGTGTGTTTCTTAAACATCAAAAATAAAAATATGTAGTATCATTAGAATTGACAGCTTTTCAGTCCATGTTGATTAAATTAAGCTCGATTTAGAGAATAGGAAATGAAGAAACTAGACTATGGCAAATAAAAAAGTCTCAATTAAGGACATTACAGTTGTGACATGTGGACAAAAGCCAGATTAAGCAGATGCTATCATCAATTCATTTGTTGTCATGTTTGCAATGTGGCAACTGGCCCCAGAGACAGAAGATGTTCTGGAAGTAATGCATCTTGGGACACCATTTTTTGTTTACTCCACAAATGATCATCAGTCATAATGATGTAGTGATATTGGTACTCACATCAGAAACTGTCAAAGCAGAAATCAGGGGAGACTGAAGCATTTGTTTTTTATTCCTTAAGAAAATAATAAAACCCACAAATATTACTTATAGGCCTTTCCTCCAATTTCCTAGATTTTCCCCAAAGGAAAATAAATTTTCCTTCCACCCAAAACGTAATCTATAATCATTTTAAATATATTTGGAAACTTATTTATGACCTACATACCTTAGGTAGCTCAAGAGAACAGAATTCCATCAAGTGAAGAGATAAGCATGCATTACATGGCTTCTTTATTTAATTACAAAATACAAAAGCCCATTAGCAGAATGGCCTGTTGGCCTGGAGAGAGGATGCTGGTCTGCCATGTGGTGGACCTGCAGTTTCCTCTTCTGCTCTAGCTTGCCAAGCTGGCAGGGGCTTGGAGAGCAGTCACTGTGTGCACAGTCGACCACACGAAGAAACTGCAGAATGATGCTGAACTCTGACCACTTCGTTGTCTTCACATTAGGGAAGTATGCGTATGAAATTCCTACAAGATATGCAAAATATGACTATAAAAGGCATGTTGTAAATATTTTACTTACAATTTGATTTTAAGTCAAATATTTTTAGAAAAACAGTGTGAAATTATAATTTAAACTTGTAGTCTAGTTTGGATTCTGCTACCAGCTGTGTGACAGGAGAGGAATAATTTCAATTCACTTAAAATGCCTATTTTCCCTGTTTGTAATGGTGATTACTAGCCTGGCTTAACCATAGGAAATTTATGTGGATCAAGTAATTTTATGTATGTGGACAATACCATAGACATTAGAAAGCAGAAGTCTTTGTTCTGGCATCCACGGCTGGTTTGGGGACCTTGCCTGATATTATGTTTAGAATCGGATGTGAATGTCCTTACATACATTTACTGGAAGAGTTTACATCTACTTATTGAAAGAAGACTAAAGAAAAGCCACTGTGAAAAATATATAATGAATGTGTTATCTTTTTCTTATTATTCATCCATTAAGTGATTTTGTGTGTGTGTGTGTGTGTGTGTGTGTGTGTACATGAGGTTAGGGATTGAACCCAGGGGTATTCTACTTCTGAGCTACACCCTCCAGCCTATCTATCTATTAATTAATTAATTTATTTATTTATTTATTATTTTGAAACAGTCTCGCTAGGTTGCTGAGGCTGTCCTTGAACCTGAAATCCTCCTGTCTCAGCCACTCAAATATTGGGATTACAGGTGTGTGCCACCAAGCCCAGCTCATTTTAATTATTTTAAATCTATTGTTATTTCAGAGTTGTATGGTAACTGTAATTTTACCATTGATAACTTATTTCCCAGCTTATACATATACATTTTCATATATAAATAGAAGACTAATCAATGCTGATGATAGACTATCATACTTCTCAGGTTGAGGAATTTTCAAATGTAATTTCAAAAGCCTATCATACTAAACATCCACTGGAAAAAAGAAGAAATGTTTGAGAGTGGGGCAAGTATCCCTCTCCTAGGAGAGTTTTTCACAAGGAGAGAGGAGGGAAGTTCCCACTGGCTGGATTCTATCAGGCTTTCTTTTATTCTCTAGTTCAATCTTCTTTGTTTTAAACAAAGGATTACTATTATTATTGTTTGTTTGTTCTAGGGATGGAACCTAGAGGCCCTCTACCACTGAGCTACATACCCAGCCTTATTTTATTTATTTATTTTTAAGACAGGGTTGCCCAGGCTGACCTCGAATGTACTATCCTCTTACCTCAATCTCTGAGTTGCTGAGGTTATAGGTGCGTGCCACCACACCCAGTTTACTACAGTTTTTAAATAGTAAATGTCATTTGTTTATGGAACATTTTCAGATAGTACATATTTACAGAGTGAAAACCCTTTCTTCATCTAACCTTCAGTTCCCCAAATAATAACTGTTATTAGATGCAGAAGAATTTGTAACATACTAAAATAATAACCTAGAGTCACTTTAGATAATATTTGTTCAGCAAATATTTATGGAGTGTGGACTCTTTGGCCCTGTGCTAGGCTTAGGGATAGAAAAGGTGAGCAAGATGAGTTCAACTACTGTCATTGTAGAGGTAACAGTCATGTAGACGGCATGGGAAAGCAAACAATGACAGTGCTGTGGGCTATGTGTGGATCAAAGGATACTACGGGAAATTACAGGCGGACCATCTGAATGAGGGAAGTAAATCTAAGCTGAGATTTAGAGTAGGCCTGAGTTGGTCAATTCATGGGGGGTCTGGGGGGAGTGATCATATTTTATTATAGTATATGTATATATAAGTAACCTATATAATTAGTTTTAGCAAATCGTCTTTTGGAGTCTTTCTGTAAACATCTTATCTGCTCTACTTAATCATTGGCTGACATGTAAGTTGTTATAAAATTCTCTCCACCTACACAGAATCCAAATTCAGTGGCACCTACCACAGTACCAGTGTATGTATCAAAGCTCCCTAGTCATTCAAACCCAATCCATATTCACCATGTAAAAGAGAATTGAGCCAGGCGTGGTGGTGCACATTTGTAATCCCAGTACTTGGGAGGCTGTCACAGGAGGATCACAAGTTTGCAGCCAGCCTTATCTACTTAGTAAGGCCCTCTGCAACTTAGTGAGACCTATTTCAAAATAAAGAATAAAAAATAGGGCTGGGGGTGTAGCTCCAAGGTAGAATGCCCCTGGGTTCAATCCCCAGTACCACAAAAATAAAAATTATATATGGTCATAGACTTGTTCTGCTTCATGTGCACAAGTTTTATTTTTCTCAAATAGTCTTCAGGCATATGGAAACAAGAAACATGTATTCTTTTATACTCTCTAACATAATATTACTCAATATTTTTTGGGGGACCCACAGAAAAAATACAGATTACTTTGATATCCAGTATGTACATACATACTCTGATGTTTTCTATTTCATTCTGTTTTGTTTTCTTTCTTCTCCTTCTCCTTCTCCTTCTCCTTCTCCTTCTCCTTCTCCTTCTCCTTCTCCTTCTTCTTCTTCTTCTTCTTCTTCTTCTTCTTGCAAAACTGGGGATTGAACCCAGAGGCATTCTACCTCTGAGCTACACCCCCAGCCCTATTTTTTATTCTTTATTTTGAAACAGTGTCTCACTAAGTTGTGGAGGGCCTCACTAAGTAGCTGAGGCTGGCCATGAACCTAGATCCTCCTGTATCAGCCTCCCAAGTACTGGGATTACAAGCGTGCGCCACCACACCTGGCTTGTTTTCTTTTTTAAAACAGTGCTAGTTATGACCACCAAATTTATTTTATGACTCTAAATTGATTTCCATATGTGTTTCTATCCACAATTTGAAAAATAGTTCTCTAGCATTTATAATTCAAGGTTGGGCACAGATTTGGGGTCAATTAAAGAACAAACCCACTTGGTAATTAATGTGTTTAGTCAGAATGTTGCTTCCAGTCACATAGGAAGAAAGGCTTTGGAACTCACAACTTAAATTTCTTGGAATATAAAGATAGGAAAATTAAAGGGAGCAGGGCCCTTCTTCTTAGGATTGTGATTTTTATCCATCTAAGATCTAATTGTTTTTATCCCTCGCATGGAGTGAGAAACAAGGAACAAATTATGGATGTGAGTGAAATGGGTGTCTTGTTATCCTGAGTCACATCTGCATAGATTCATTTCTTTTGATTGCTTTAAATGTTTTGGTGGAGAATAGAGTCAAATGTAAATGATTTGGGCATTATTGATTATTCTGAATTCTGCACATTTGCTTTGTTTTATTGTATGAGTTTATAATAACAGTATCTGGAGTTTGGGGGGACACAAAGAGGAAGTGGTTAATGCTGCAGTAGTTGGAGATGTATGTGGAGGATGCAGATCAAGAATTGTGGGTGATTTGGGCAGACTTCACAAAATAAATAAGTGAGGAAATTGAGGAATGATTTGGATGTTGTGGGTGAAGGAAGGTAGGGCATTGTAGAGAGAACAGCATTAGGAAGATCACCATATGGAATAATAGCAGGAGGATAAGATGCAGTGAACGATACAAATAGTAGCCAAAAAAGAGAAGAACTAAAGATAATGTCTTAATTAAATGACTTGCAATGACGGAAAAAAAAGGAACTCAGAAAGAGCAGAACTCAAAAGTTTGAGGTAAAAGATAATGCATTTGGCTTTTTTTTTTTTTTTTTT
>PVJS01063085.1:0-10573 GCA_004027185.1 Glis glis | reverse complement strand
CAGAGAGAGAGAGAGAGAGAAAAGGAAAAATAATTAGTCTGTACTGTGGTTTCAGTATGTAAAGATAGACAGACCTAAATATGTATGTATGTAATATGCATGTAATTTGCATACACAGAAGTTCTGTCCACTGGGGGATCTAGGAGCAGTGATTCCCCAGGAGCAGTGGACACAGGGAATACTCAGATCCTGGTTTCTAAACACCGTTCACCACTAAAAGCAACTAGGGCTTTTGGGCTCCTCCAGAGCTGGAGCAGGGAAAATACAAGATAACCTTAGAACTTCTCATGCCAGAAAGCAAGCCTGCTGTCAAAGAGTGATAGAGACATGTCTCCCAACACAGAAGTCACCGTGAAAGGGCCACCAGCCACATCCGGAGGATTCCCGCATTAAAGTGAATCACAGTGGTAATGGCTGATAACCCAGTGAGTGTGTTGGGGCTCCCTGTCTGCAGTGATGTAAATGAGTGAATGGGCCTGTAGCAACAGGAAGCACTTCCTCCCAACAGACTGCTGACTAACACAGATAGGAGAAGCGACTGTGGAAAGGAGGGGCGAGCGCTGAGATTTCCACCTGGTGACCCTTGAAGTAACAGTCAATTCAGGCAGAAATATCAATGGATGCCAAAGTTAAGGGTGAAAGTGGGGTGAGAAGTGAGATTTTTGTAGCTTTGAGCAAAATATCTATTAATTACAAAGGGGAAAACCGGGCAGGGAAGCGCAGCCTTCTGTCCTTGGTGGTCACATTGAACCCTGCCAAGAGTGCATATACTGACACCACGCCATGCCACAGGACGTGTGAGTGGAGCCCAGGGTCACGTGTGACCTTCCAGGTGAAGGAGAGTGACCCTGGTCTGATCATGAGGATACTCCAGACATATCCAAGGGAGGGAAGTCTGCAGAGTGACTGGCCTTGGTCTTAGAGTCTGAGCATCAGGAGAGCTGGAGAGACTGGATGAGGTGGGGAGGAGCAGGGCAGTGAGGCATGAGCCCAGAGCAGTGGTCCAGTCCCAGAGGCTTGGCTTGAGGATGTTTGCAGTTGGTAAAACGTTAGTGGATCTCGGGAAAGGTATTTGGGGTGCTTTATACTGTTCTTGTAATGTTTCTATAAGTTATTATTGTCTCAAAATAAAACATAAACAAAAAGAAGGAGCAAAGAACACTAAAACAGCCCTCTGTGAGCTCTTGGTCTGTTGTGCACACCCAGTGGGGGCCTGGCTGCTCCAACCAGGGGGCTGTGGGCAAGCAGGTCCCCAGGGAGCAGGGAGGGTGGGAAGGCGAGGGAGAGGGTCTAGTGGGGCCTACAGAGAGGCTGTGTCCCCAGAGCCTGTGTGCACAGGCGTCTGCAAGAAGCATGTGCACTTGGAGCACCCTGTTCTTTTGTGAAGAGAAATGTAAGAACAGCCAACACTCTGCTCTCTGCCATCATCATGGATGCAGGCCTAGGCAGCGGCAGGTGGTCAGGGGCAGGGGAGTGGGAAGTGGTGGCTGTGTGGACCAGGTTGAGCAAGCTCTGGCCGGGCATGGTGTTGACCGGAGCTGCGCTTCATGGAGCAGGAAGAGGGATCCAGGGGCCTGTGGGAAAGCTCTACTGATAAGTGGCACACCTGTAACTTGCCCCTGGGTCCCTCCCTTTTCAGGTCTTTTAATTTTTTCTCGACACATAATATTAGTCCTCACTGATGGGTAACAGTATTATAATTTGATACATGTATACAATGTATAATGGTCAAATCAGTAATTAGCACTTGTCTCTTCAAATATCATTACTTCAATGTGTTGGGAACTTTCAAACACTTCTCCTCTGGTTATTTTGAAAGTAGACTGCAGCTTCCCTACTGTGCTAGAACATCAGAACCACTTCCCTGCCTCTAACTCTGTTTTTTTGCGCTCATTATTGGCACTCTCTCCCCCTCCTCACGATGCTCACCATCCTCTGCTTCTACATGATCAACTTTTTAGCTTCCACAAATGAATGCAAAAATGTGGCATTTGATTTTCAATGCTGGGTTATTTCACTTAACATAGTGACCTTTGGTTCCATGCATGTTGCTGCAAATGACAGAATCTCATGCTTTTTGTGGTTGGATAGTATCCCATCATGTTTATATACCATGTTTTTCTTATCTGTTAACCCATGATCGACATCTCAGTTGATCCTTTTCTTGACTATTGTGATTGGTGCTCAGTACACATGGGTGCGCGGGCATCTCTTTGATAGAATGGTTCCACTTCTTTTGGATATTTGCCGGGAGCAGATTGCTGCATCACATGGTAGTTTAATTTTTAATTTTTTGAGGAATCTCCATATTGTTTCCATGATGGATATATATATTTTTGCCATACTGGGGAATGAACCCAGGGGCATTCTACATCTGGGCTATACCCTCAGCCCTATTTAAAAAAATTTTTTTTTTAAATTTTGAAGCAGGGTCTCACTAAGTTGCTGAGGCTGGCCTCAAACTTGTGATCCTTCTGTCTCAGCTTCTGAAGTACTGGGATTACAGGTGTATGCCACCACACCTGGCCCATGTTGGCTATATTAACTTACATTGCCACCAGCAAAGTATAAGAGATCCCCTTTCTCCACTTCCTTGCCAGCATTTGTTATTGTCTTTTTGATAATAGCCATTCTAACTGGGGTGAGAAGATATTTCATTTTAGTTTTGATTTGCATTTCCCTGATGATTAGTGATATGAACTTTTTCATATACTTGGTGGTGGCCATAGGTGACGGGGGGGGCACCCTGCAAGGGCATTTCTTTGTGCCAGTACCATGCTGTTTGGTTTACTGTAGCTTTGTAGTATTGTGTTCATCAGCTTTTCATTGCTGTGCCCAAAATACCTGACATAAACAAAGGAGGAAAGATTTATATTGTGGCTCATGGTTGTAGAGGTTCACAGTTCATGGCTGACTATCTCTATTGCTTTGGGCCAGAGATGAGGCAGAACATCACAGTGGAAGGACATAGCAGAGGAAAGAAGCTCAGCTCATGGCAGATGGCAGCAGAGAAAGGAGCTGGGGACAAGAAATACCCTTCCAGGGCACGTCCCCAGTGACCTGCCTCCTCCAACCATGTCTCACTGCCTACGGTTTCCACCACCTCCCAGTAGTCCATTCAGACATCCATGGATGAATCCACCGATGAGTCAGGGCCCTTATGATCCCATCACTTACTTCCCCACAGACCCACCTCTGGACACTACTGCATCGGGTACCAAGCCTTCAACACGTGAGCCTTTGTGGGACATTCCAGGTCCCAAACCATAGCAGATAGGCTTTGAAGTCAGATTTTGTGATGGCTCCAACATTGTTCTTTTTTTCTCAGGACTGCTTGGCCACTCTGGGTCTTTCATGGTTCCATATGAATTTTGCGATTTTTTTCTAGTTCTGTGAAGACTGTCATTGGTATTTTGATGAGAATTGGATGGATCTGTAGATTGTTTTGGGTATCACAAAAATAATGATATTAATTCTTCCAATTCATGAACAGGGGATGACCATTTTTGCATCCTCTCTAGTTTCTTCTATTCCTCTGTAAGTTCTTATATATGATTCTTATATTCCTTTATAATTCTTGTATAATTTCTTAATCAGTGTTTTATAATTTTCATTGGAGAGGTCTTTCACTTCCTTGGTTAAATATATTCCTAGGTATTTCATTTTGTGGATATATTATGAATGGGATTGCTTTTTTGATTTCTCTTTCAGCCTATTTGTTATTCAGTATATAAGAATGCTACTGTATTTTGTGCATTGATTTTTGCATACTGCAACTTTACTGGATTTATTGGGGGTTTTGGTGGCATCTTTAGGATTTTCTACACATAAGATCACATTATCTGCAAACAGGGATAATTTTATTTCCTCCTTTCCAATTCAAAAGCCCTTTGTTAATTTCTCTTGCCTCATTGCTCTGGCTAAGACGTCTAGTACTGTACTGAATAGGAATGGTGAGAGTTGACATCCATCCCTATTTTGTTCCAGATCTTAGAGGAGATGCTTTCAATTGTCTCCATTTATCATGAGGTTGGTGTGGGTTTGTCATTTATAGTCTATATAATGTTGAAGTGTTCCTTTATCATGAAGAGATGATGAATTTTATCAAATGATTTTCTGTGTCTATTGAGATGATTGTGGGGTTTTTTGCCCTTCCTTCTGCTGATGTGATGTATTTTGCTTATTGATTTGTGTATTTTGGATGATCCTTGCACCCCTGGGATAAGTCCTGCTTGATCATGGTGTATAACCTTTTCAATGTGCTATTGGATTCTGCTTGCTAGGGTTTTATTAAGAATTTCTGCATCTATGTTCATCAGGGATATTGGTCTGTGGTTTTCTTTTTTGTTGTTGTGTCTTTGTCTAGTTTTGGTACCAGGGTAGTGCTGGCCTCATAGAATGAATTTGGCATAGTTTCCTCTTTTCCAATTGTTTGGAGAATTAGTGTTGGCTTTTCTCTAAGTATTTTTTGAAGTTCAGCAGTGAAGCCATCCAGTCTTGCACTTTCCTTTTTGGGAGACATTTTATTACTAATTCAATCTTATAGCTCATTATGGGTCTGTTCAGGTTTTCTATGCCTGCGTGGCTCAATTTTGGTAGATATATGTTTACAGAAATTTATCCACTTCTAGGTTTTCCAATTTGTTGGGTGTATAGTTGTCCATAATAATCCCTCATTACCTGTTATATTTCTGTGGTATCAGTTGTAATGTCTCCTCCATCTCTGATTTTATTTATTTGGGTCTATACTCCATTTTTTCTTGGCTAGCCTGGTTAAGGTTTCTTCATTGCATTTATCTTATAAAAATCAATTCTTCATTTTATTTATTTATTCATTCATTCATTCATTCATTCATTCGTTCATTTTTGTGGTACTGGGAATTGAACCCAGAGGCATTCGACTTCTGAGCTGCACCCCCAGCCATATTTTTTATTGTTTATTTGGAAGCTTGGTTTCACTAAGTTGCAGAGGGACTCACGAGGTTGCTAAGGCTGTCCATGAACCTGTAATCCTCCTTTCTCAGCCTCCCCAAGTACTGGGATTACGAGTGTGTGCCACCACACCCAGCTTCATTTTATTAATCCGTGTTGTGTGAGGGAGGATCTTTCTTTCTTTTGTAGTCTTTATTTCTGCTCTTTGTTATTTCTTTCCTTTTACTAATTTTGTGTTTGGTTTGTTCTTGCTTTTCTTGTTCCTTGAGCTGATTATTAAGTTGTTCATTCAAGATCTTTCTATTTCTTCATGTAGGTGCTTATGGCTGTAAACTTCCCTCATTGTGTTATTTTTGCTGTACCCCATAGGTTTTGGTATGTTGTGTTTCCTTTTCATTTGTTTCAAGAGATTTTAAAATTTCTCTCAATTTCTTCATGGACCACTGGTCGTTCTGTGTCGCTTAATTTCCATGTATTTGTACAATTTCTAAATTCCTCTTGTTGATTTCTAGTTTTGTTCGATTGTGGTCAGAGAAGGTAACACGATATGATTTTGATTTAAACAACTTTTGAGGCTTGATTTGTGGCTTAACATATGATCTATCCTGGAGAATGTCCCATGTGCTGATGAGAAGAATGTGTATTCTGCAACTGTTGGAAGAAGTGTTCTATAAATGGTTAGATTAATTTGGCCCATAGTATAGTTTAAGCCCGCTGTTTCTTTGTTGGTTTCCCATCTGGATGATCTGTCCACTGATAAAATTGAGGCATCGAAGTCCCCAACTATGATCATATTGAAACCTGTCTCTCTCTTCAGATCTAATAATGTTTGCTTTATATATTGGGTATGTGTTTATGATTATTATTTCCTCCTGTTGTATTGGTCCCTTTATCATTATGTACTGGCCTTTTTCTTTTTTTTGTACACCTTTTGGCTTAAAGTCTATTTTGTCTTATATAAGCATAGCTGCTCCTGCTTACTTTGGTTATCATTTGTTTGGAATATCTTTTTCCAATCCTTCACTTTTAGTCTATGTTGTCTTTACTGATGAAGTGAGTTTCTTGTAGGCAGCATATAATTAGGTCTTAATTTTTTAAATCTATTCAGCCACTCTGCCACTTAATATTATTTTTTCTGGTATTGGGGATTGAATCTAGGGGTGTTCTACTTATTAGCTATACCCTAGCCCTATTTTATTTTTTATTTTGAAGCAGGGTCTCACTAAGTTGTTGAGAACCTCACTAAGTTGTTGAGGCTGTGGGTGCCACTGTGCCCAGCTCACTCTATCTTTTGATTGGAGAATTTAATTTGTTTACATTCAAAGTTGTTGTTGTTGTTATTATTATTATTATTCTTAATTGGTACTGGGGATTGAACCCAGAGGCATTCTACCTTTGAGCTTCACCCCAGCCCGATTTTATTTCTTATGTGGAAACAGGGTCTTGCTAGGTTGATGAGAATCTCACTACTTGCTAAGGCTGTCCTCGAACCTGCGATCCTCCTGTCTCAGCCTCCCAGGTACTGGGATTACAGGCATGTGCCACCAAGTCCGGCTTTCAAAGTTATTATTGATAAGTATGAATTTACTCCTGCCATTTTCTTAATTGTTTTCGGATTGTTTTTGTATAATCTTTGTTGTTCTTCTCTCTTATTGCTTATTTTCGTGGTTTGGTGGTTTACTGTAGTTGTAAGGTTTGATTATTTTCTCTTTTTCATTTGTATATCTGTTTTTCCAGTGAGTTTTATTCTTTTTTGTGTTTTTAAGATGGTAGTTATTGTCCTTTTACTTTCAGATGTAGAACTCCTTTAGGTATTTCTTGGAGGACTGGTCTAGTGCTGATGAATTCCTTCAGTTTTTTTTCTTGTGTCAGGAAGTCTTTATTTCCCCTTTGCTTCTGAAGGATAGCTTTACTGGTATAATATTCTTGGCTATCAGCCCCCCCTTGGAAGAACTTTGAATATATCATCCCATTCTTCCTGACTTATAGGTTTCTGATGAGAAAACTGATATTAGTTTCAGGGATCCCCTCAAATGTAACTTGATACTTTTCTCTCGATATTTTTAGAATTCTCTGTGTCTTGGATATTTGTCAGTTTAACTACAGCATGCTTCAGAGAGTACCTTTTTGTCAAGTCTATTTGGGGATTTTTTGAGCTTCCCAGACCTAAGTGTCCATTTTTTCCCCACAAGACTTTGGAAGTTTTCAGCTATTATTTAATTGAATAGATTTTTTTATACTTTCTACCTTCTCTTCTCCTTCTGAAGTATCCACAATGCAAATATTTGTTCACTTGATAGTGTCCTATAAGTCTCATAGGCCTTCTTCATTCTTTTAATTAATTAATTAATTAATTTATTTATTTGCAGTACCAGGGATTGAATCCAGGGCGTTCTACCTCCGAGCTACACCCCCGGCCCTATTTTTTATACTTTATTTTGAAACTGGGTCTCACGAAGTTGCGGAGGGCCTCATTAAATAGAGAGAGAGACAGGGAGAGAGAGAGAGAGAGAGAGAGAGAGAGAGAGCTGAGGCTGGCCGTGAACCCGGATTCTCCGGTCTCCGCCTCCCAAAGTACTGGGATTACAAGCGTGCGCCACCACGCCCGGCTCTTCTTCATTCTTTTAAAAATTTCTTTTTCTTTTTTGTTCAACTGGATTATTTCAAAAAACCTGTCTGTAAGTTCAGAAAATTCTTTGCCTTGGTCTGGTGTTTTATTGAAGCTCTCAATTATATATTTATTCCATTTGTTGAATCCTTCAGCTCCAAGATTTCTGTTTGGTACTTTCTGTGATCTCCATCTCTTTGCTGCATTTCTGTTCAGATCATGAATTGTTTTCCTAATATCTGAATTGGCTATTTATGTTCTCTTGTATCTCACTGAACTTCCATAGGATCATTATTTTGGATTCGTTTTCAGGTATTTCAAAGATATCTTTTACTGATTCTGAGAACTTATTGTGTTCCTTGCTTCCTTATTGTGTTATGCTTCCTTGCTTCTTCACGCTTTTTGAGTCCCTGCATTTATGTCTGCATATGTGGTCTAACAATACCTTTTCTAATTCTACAGAGTAGCTTTTGTAGGGAAAGACTTTCTCCTGTAGATGAGTTGTGGGGTGTTGACTGGGTAGTGCTTTGACTTCTGAGAGGCTTTGTCCTCAGTTGTGAGTATGTACAGAGGTGGAATCTCTGTGGATCCTTTAGCTGTAATTGATGTCATTATCTGCAAGTATACCATGGTTTAGAGTGCAGTTGTTTGTGGATAGTAGAGAGATGGCAATGGATGTGGGTTGTCCAGGGTGTGTAACCTCAGGATCCTGGGGCCAAGCTCTAATCACTGATCATGGCCAGGCCTTTGTTCTTGGTGAGGCAGTGCTGGGGGTATGTGGCCTGTGGGGACCAGGTTCTTAGGCACCACAGGATTGAGGACCTCTGGCAGTGTAGACCTCCACCAGTAGGAGTGGTGGTGCCAGATGTGTGAAGAATGGTGGACATGTCCTCGGGCCCCGCTGGGATGAGCTCCACTGTTGGCGGGGCCTCCAGCAACTCCAGTGATGGCTTTGAGGTTGTGGACCCCCAAGCCCCACCTGGGTAAGTGCCAATGGCAACCTCTCATGGCTGCTAGAGTGTGGACTGCAGTGGACATTTTAGGCCCCATATAATGGAGTGGACTGCAGTGGACATATTAGGCCCTGTGCCAGACTGCAGTGGACATATCCCTAGGCCCTGATGGGGTGAGTGCCACTGGCAGCCAGGTCCTGGCAGAAGGCACATCCTCAGGCTCACTGTGATATGCCAGCAACAAATGCTGTAGCTCCTTGGTCTTGCAAGTGGCACCCCTGCTGTGCTAGACCCTCTGTCCCCTTAGTTCAGGGCACTCCCTGGGCTTGGGTGCTGGCTTACAGCTGCACAGCTGGGCCTAGGGTTCATAAGGCTGCAGCCCCTGTGCTAGTGTGGTGGAATGTCTGTGGGGCCCCAGGGATGGGGGAAGCAGAGGCTCAGTCCCCTGGGCAGGAGGGATTGAGAGTGCCTCCATTCTTGGATGGTGCTGTGCTGCTGCATCCTGGGCAAGCCCCTTCCCTGAAGCAAAGCTGCCATGTGCCGCAGACAGCCCCCTGCCTGGGCTGTAGGCCTGTGACTACTGAGGAGCTCTCCTGCAGGACTGTCCCTTCACCCTCCTACCCAGGGAGCATGGTCACAGCTCTTGAGCCTTCACTGACCCTGGTGTGCTTTCCCTTGAGAGCTCTTGTTGAAACTTAACAAGAATGGACAAAGAGTTTGCTTTTACCAGATGTTTCACATCAGGAAGAGAATATGGATCCACATTGTTTACAAATAATGCCCCCCCACACCCAACTACTTTTGGTCACATCCTCCATGATGGGCTTGAAGGCAAGGGTGCATTTCCTCTGCAGCACAAGCGTGTGACAGAGTCACCACAGAGTCCCTGTGGCAGCGGGGGTGTGACCTCAGAAAGCAGATAGGAAGAGAAACCGTGGGCGCTGCAGGCCGCTGGCTCCCCATTTTCCCGGCCTCAGAGGAAACAAAAACTTCGTGTTCATTTTGAACTGTACGGAAGTGTGAAATATCTAGAGCTTGTTGTTGCCTCTTGAAAAGTCTGGAAATTATTTCTACAGAAGATGTGACAACTTGATGCAGTATATATCTAGACTGTGCTCTGATTTTCTAACTATCATATTTGTGTGAAATGAATATGTTTGTTTATATTTATGTTTCTTCTTGCTGAAGGGAACTTGAGGCTGTGAGTGGCATTTCAAACTCAGGACTTTGGAAGGACTCACAGGGGTGCCCGTTGCACTGCTGGGACCCCTTCTGCTCACTCACCTTCTCTCTCCTGCAGGCTCCTCACAACATGCCCACCACGTTACACCCTGCAACCGCCTTCACCTTCCTCAGCTTCTGTTCCCTTCATTATTATACCCCAACACACAGCGTTCACACATACCTCACACTGTTCACACACATCCTCACACATGATGTTCACATGCACACCTCACATGGCGTTCACATACCCTCACACAATTCACACACACCTCATACTCTGTTCACACACACCTTCACATATGGTGTTCACATGCACACCTCACACTGTTCTCACACACTTCACATAGCTCACACACTGCTCACACACACCCTCACACATGGTGTTCACATGCACACCTCACACACTGTTCACACACATCACACATGGTGTTCACATGAACACTTCATACACTGTTCACATACCCTGACACACTTCACACACACCTCACACACTGTTTACACACCTCACACACTGTTCACACCCTCACACATGCTGCTCACATGCACACCTCACACAGTTCTCAACACTTCACATACCTCACACTGTTCACACACATCCTCACACATGGTGTTCACACGCACACCTTATACACTGTTCACATACCCTCACACACTTCACACACCTCACAGTGTTCACACACACCCTCACACATGGTGTTCACACACACACCTCACACACTATTCACACACCCTCACACACTTCACACACACCTCATACACTGTTCACACACACCCACACACATGGTGTTCACACACACACCTCATACACTGTTCTCACACACACCTCATACACTGTTCACACACACCCACACACATG
>PVJS01063084.1:0-10573 GCA_004027185.1 Glis glis | reverse complement strand
TTGTGTGTGTGTGTGTGTGTGTGTGTGTGTGTGTGTGTGTATGTGTGTGTGTGGTATCGGGGATTGGACCCAGAGGCATTTTACCTCTAAGCTGAACCCTCAATCCTATTTTATTTTGAAACAGGGCCTTACTAAGTTGCTGAGGCTGGTCATGAACCTGAAATCCTCTTATCTCAGCCTCCCAAGTACTGGGATTATAGGAGTGAGACATGATGCCCAGCTAGAAAGTATATTCTAATATAGAAAAGGTGGTGACTTGTCTTTACAGATCTATTCCTATCTGATATATGGAACACCACCCATATAATTCAGTCTTTCTGGGAAATTCTATTGGTTTGCCTTCTCCTCTAATAATGCCAGCATAGCTTTTCTTAGGAAACAAATCTATAAATTTTTATTTATAGATAAAGTATTAATTTAGCTGTAAATAAGCATTAATGGTTATTATGGTAAGCATTAATCACTAGAACTTGTATTTCAATATCTGCATGATATTAAATGGCATTTGAAAATTAAATAGGAATGAATGCAAGTGAAATTGATAGCATGTGACAAGGAGAAAACGTATGACTTTTGTTTCTAACTCTACATATGTTTGTGTATCATATATGTTTATCATCTCCTGCCTTTTTCCTAAGGTACTGTGGTGGATAATTTTTGTACTACATTTCTGAATGACTGCTTTATGCTATGGTTTGTTTGGATAAGTATCCCCCAAAGGTCCATAAGTAAAGTCTTGGTCCCTAGGGTGATGCTATTAGAACATAATAAAAATTTTGGGAAATGGGGCCTTGTGAGAGATATTCAGGTCATTGGAGACTTGCTCTTGAAGGGAATTGTGGGACCCCAGCCTCTTCCCGTTACACTTTTGCTTCCTGGACATGTGGTGATCAGTTTACTCTGCTACATGCTCCCACCATGATGTGCTGCCTCTCCACAGGCCCAAAACAACAGGGCTTATCAATCATGAACTGAAACCTCCCAAGTTGTGAGCCAAAATACACCTTTACTTTTTGTAAGTTTATTATCTTAATTATTTCATTATGGTAATGGAATGTTGATTAATACAATAGGGATGTTTCAAACACCTGGAAGAGCACATGTAGTTTTACCAGCACCCAATTAATGGGGGTTACCTACCTTTCTTCTTCACTTAATGCTTCCTCTAAGAGCAGTATAAATCTAATCTTAAAACCCTGATTTCACAGACTCCCTCAGAAAGGGTCACAGTCCTAAGCAGCCTTCAACTACATATGAAGTCTGTTGACAACTACCTCACTTTTCTCCCAGGGATTCTCCATGACTTTATTTAAAATATTTGCCTCCAAATTTCTTTAATTTTGGATGCAACTGGCTTGTCCTATTATTACATTTATAGAATCTAATCCTGGATTTCGCTTTTCATACTGAAACAATTTTGAAGGCAGAAATATATTCTGGGCCAGAAGGTTTCCAAGTCCATCAGAAGGAAGCTTTATTGCTGACCCTTAGTGTCCAAATCAGTTCTTCCCAATAACTAATAGCACTCCACCAAGCCATCAACATATTATTGCCTTATAGTTTTCCTTTTGTTTGGAATATTTATTGTTGCTATTCAAGTCAGTGAAAGCAGAATGATCAAACAGCATTAGTCTGTTAGGAGCTAAGACTCTGAAACATGTATAAAATGACCTATGTTCTCTTCCTAGGATTATGATAAGATTGTATTTTCTGGACCCTTGTGGATGGGTAAGCTGTGTCACCTATTTTACCAATAGATTTCAAGCAGTAGTGATGTGTCACTTCTGGCAGAATACTAAATTAATATATCAATTGGAGCTCTTCTTCCCTATGCCATAATGACAAGCATTGTTCTGGCAAGTACTATTCTATTATCCTAGGTGTTAAGAAAAGACAGGATGGAGCAGAGCCCAGCTTACCTGTGATGAATATTCTCATGAACAAGAATTAAACCTTAGTTTTTCAAAGTCACTGAGATTTTGTGGTTTGTTACTGAAGCATAACTTAACCCATCCTAACTGACTGAAATAGCTTCCTTTATGTAGCCCTTTTAGAAACATACCCACTACCTATCTTTCCATGCCAATTCTAGTTAAACCAGAAATATATTTTCTATATACAATATAGCAAGATCCAAGGTAAAAGTAACCCTGGAGTTTGATATTTTGGAAGTTTGGATGTGATGTAGAAATTTTGTTATACTTTGTAAGCTTGTTAAATGGAATGGCATTCTACCTAACATAGCTCTCACTTAGATATCTGATAGGATAAGGTTGTTTATTTTAAGCTCTGGAATGACCAACACACAAAAATAATAAAAATGATGATAGACTTAAAGCCAATCATTATAGTAATTAATATAAATATAAATGAACTAAGCTACTCACATAAAAGGCAGAGATTTGTCAAACCGGATTTTTGAAAAGCAAGACCCAATAAGATGCTATCTAGAGGAGATATACTTCAAACTTAAAGACACAGATAAACTGAAAATAAAAAAGATGGAAAAAGTTATACTATACAAACAATAAGTTTTATAAATGTTTCTGAGAAGGGCCCAGAAATTTATTCTGACAAAGATTCTAGTAGGTTAAATGAAAGAGAATGAAAAAGATAATTAAAGCAAAGCATAGGTTTTATTAATTTTTAAATTTATTAAAGAATTCTCTTGTATACTTGTTATTTGAATGCAGGTGTTTTGCTTCTTGAAAGAAGAAAATATATAGAGCTCTTTGAAATAAAATGATTGTACAGAATAACCTCATAATATAATAATACTTAGAGCTTAAAGAGGACTCAAAAATAATCTAATCCACTGTTTCCAAATGACATAGAAATGCCACCTATGGTAGATGGAAGACTTTGGGGTGATATTTTAAAACATCATAATAGTTATTAATTTAATAAGAGGCATTATAAAACACTATAGTTCTTTATACTCCTGATTTCACCAATGATATTTATTACTTAAAACATAGCTTATTATGTGGGCACTCAGTGCTTTGACTTTTCCTCTTAATACTACCTTCAAATAACTCATTTTATGTAAAATAACCACAAACCAGCAAATAAGACCAGCAAATAAGACCAGCAAATAAGATAAATGAAGGCTGTAAGTGCTATATCAGGTGTAAGTAAAGGTGCCATGACATCACCTAGATTTGAGGCCAAGGAGAGTATAAACTGAATCTAAAAGATGAATGCCAGTTAATTAATGGAAAACAGCTTATGATTAATTAATACTGCAGTAATACCCCAGAGCTAACCCTAGGTAAAAAGACCACATAGATAAAATGCCTTCCCTGCCCCCACCTTTTTTCAATGAGTGTCTCTGAGAGATTTCTATTTTGTGTTTTGTTTCCAAAGGGCCTTGCTCCCAACTGAGCCCCACTACAGTAGTGGCTGATAAAAGTTTAAGGCATGTCTCATTCTAAAGATATCTAAGAATATCTATAATTAAGGAACTTGGCATAATTATTAATAATTAATATTGGTATCTTTTAGAGAGCAGGTTGCCACAGTCCACCTATTTTTATAAATAAAATTTTATTGACACACAGCCAAATGTATTGATTTGCATATTGTTTATGATTGTTTTTGCCCTACAGTGGCAGAGCTGAGTGGTTACAACAGAGTGATAGGAGTAAATTTCAAGAGGTCTAATGTACAGCAAGGTTTAAAGCTACTGATCATATATTGTATTCTTGAAAAATTTGTAATTAGCTAATGTAACCATTGAAGTACAAACACACACACACACACACACACTTCAAAAGACCATGATGTATATAGTAAAATAATGTTGTTATTCAATATAAAATGAATACATAAATAAATAAATATATTATCTTCTCTGGTCCCCAACTTAAAATTGTGGTTTTACCCTTAAAAATACCTAGTCAGGCTTAGTGGCATATACCTGTAATCCCGGCTACTCCAGAAGCTAAAGCAGGAGGATTGCAAGTTTGATGCCAGTCCGGACAATTTAGTGAGATTGTGTCTCAAAATTAAAAGGGCTGGGGACATATCACTATAGTAGATCATTTTCATAGCATGTGAGAAGCCCTCAGTTCAATCCCTAGAACCAAAAATAATAAAAAACTTCATTCCTTTTTAAAATTGAAAATTAAATTTCCTGACACATTTGATCAGTTTCTGTGCTTAGCATCATTTACAGAAATAACACTTTCTCTCTGTCTTTTCTTCTTTTGAAGATACATATTTCAGTAATTGTTTTAGTGAGAATCTGTGATCAACTTAGTCTTTGCTTATCTGAAAATGCTTTTATTTTGCCCTTGCTCATAAATGATAATTTAATTGACTATAAAATTCCAGATTCACAGTGGCCTCCCGCACTCAGTACTTTAAAGGTATCATTTCACTGTCTATGGACTCATTTTTTTTCCGTTGAGAAATAGGCTCAGTCTTTTGGAAACCCTCTGCTTTTTCTTTCTGATGTCTTTTAAAATTATCTCTTTATCCTTGTTGCTCTACAGTCTTACAAAATTTGCCTAGGAGGAGATGTATTTTTATGTAGCCCATTTGTCACTTGAAATGCACTTTCAATCCGAAGAATTGTTTTTAGTTCTGGAAAATTTTCAGCTATTATATCTTCAAAGAGTTTTTTTTTTTTGCCATTCCATCCATTCCCTTCTCCAGGAACTTTTATGAGCTAAATATTGGAAACTCTTAGTCCATACTTCGTGTTTCTTAATTCATCCTTCAGATTTTTAAATCACTGTTCATGTGTTGGATTAGTGCCGTGTGTTAGATTAATTTTCTCAGAAATATTTTTCAATTCATCAATTCTCTATCAATCTTGTCAAGTCTAGAGCAACCATTAATTTCAATGGATAATGAAAAGAGTAAGCTCTATCCAAGCATCTAGGCTCAAGCCTAGATCAGGAAATATATCTTATGTAAAGCAGTTTTAATTCCTTTACCCCACAACTTCTGGAATTCCAGCTGCTTCTGCCTATTGCTAAATAGAGAACCTAGACATGCCTTCAGGCTCACTTATCAGATTAGGCTTTTCTTTTGTCATATTTCTAGTCTACAGAGGTAGTCACATTATTTCGATCACATTTATACATGTTTGGTTTTTCTTTTTTATATTTGTCATCATTTTGGGTTTGGAACAGAGAGGTAATTGAAGCATGAACTCACTTCACTATCTCAATCAGAGGTCACTTTCCAGAAGTATTTGCATTTAATAGTAATTATTTAAGAATAAATGCCTTTATCTGAGAACAATGGTGCATGCTTGGGAGGCTGAGACAGGAGGATCACAGATTTAAGACCAGCCTCAGTAACTTAGCCAGACTTTCAGTAACCTAGTGAGACCCTGTTTAAAAAAATATTAAAAGGTCAGAGGTAGAATGCCCCTGGGTTCCATCCCCAGTACCTCAGAAAAAAAAGAAGAAATTCCTTCAAGAATATAAATAAAAGAACCAGGTGTGGTGACACATGCCTGTAATCCCAGCACTTGGGAGGCTGATACAGGAGCATCACAAGTTGGAGGTCAGCTTTGGCAACTTAATGAGACCCTCAGCAACTTTTGAGACTCTGTTGCAAAATAAAAAATAAAGCAGGGCTGGGAGTGTATCTCAGAGGTAGAAAACCCTTAGGCTCAATCTCCAGTATATAAAAAAGGAATATAAATAAATGAATCCATAACCGTGACTTTTGAGAGCATGGCCAGTCTTGTCTTTTCTTCTTTTCTTTTTTTTCTCTTCCCTTCCCTTCCTTTCCCTTCCCTTCCCTTCCCTTCCAACAGAGTCTCCCTAACCTGAGGCTGGCCTAAACCTGGGATTCTTCTATCTCGCCTTCCAAGTAGTGGCATTACAGTGGTGTGCCACCACGCCTGGCTTCAATGGGGTTTCTTAAACCATATCACATTAAACAACTGCATATCATATCAACTGAGTTGCTTCTCTGATATTCACTTGAACTCAATTCCATACCTCTTGTAACTTCATACTCTTCCAGAATATTTCTATGAATTTGAGGGTGGGAAGGGGGACTTATATTTCCATGGTTCCCTTTAGTTCTAGGCCCTTACAAATATGTGTGCTTTATTTTGTACTGCCCTGGTCTAGACCAGAGAAAAACTTTTTTGCTTTATATTTATAAATAATCCAACATAAAAAATATTTGACATAAATTTTTTTGGAAGCTTGGACAGAAAATTTATTCTGTAGAAATGAAAGCTATTTTCAAATTGAATAGTAGAGACCCCTGTTTTTTAAAAGTCACACATATACACAAATAAACACAAGTAACACTAGGGAAATAAGAATGCAGTAATGTCAATATATTGATTTTGATATTATATAGTATAGTTTTATGCAAAAAGTATCATTGGAAAAGTGCACAAGAGATCTCTCTGTATTATCTTTTTATAACTGTATGTGAACCCATAATTATCTCAGTTATAAAAAAGAGCTAGGGAGCAAATTCGGACAACTTTGCCCTAAGGAATTTTCTTTCTGGCCCTTCATTCCACTTGGTATCCAATTTTCCACCATTATGGTAACACCTCATTCCTTTCTTCTCTTCCTCTCCTTTCCAGGGTCAAAAAATAAAGAAAAAAAGGAAAGAAAAAACAAAACAAAAACCCCATTTATTGTTTTATTTGATAATATAACAAACAGGCCATTAGCATTCATTGCCTTGGCTCTAGCCAAAATTCATGCCCTAAATAACTTGCTCTCCATTTTTAGAGTCTTGCAAAATTTTTTACTAAGAAATTTTGTTCCCAAGAAGAATTTGGATACTAGTTGCTGATATAAATTGGAATATTTGCTGCTACTTTGGAAGGATCTAATAAATAAGTTATGAGCAAGATGTTAACTGGGTTGCAACTGATGGATACTATGGTTCTGACTTGCCACTGAGTGACGGTATTAGAGTTTCTGTCTTCATAGTGCTTGCAGGGCTAGAAAGACAGGTGGTAGCATGTGGGAAGGTTCATATCATTCTTTGGTTTCTTATCTGATTATGAGTACTTACATACACCTGGAGTTTGATAGAAATAATGAAGCAAGTGCTGGAAATAAAGGAAGAGGAACATTTCTTGAACTCAGAGACAAGAGTGATATGTACTTTATGGAAAATTAAAAACGAATGTGTTGTACCCCATGTGTAGGACAAAGGGTCCAAGACCAGACTCAGTTAAGGCGGGAAGCATTTATTACCGTGGGGATACCACTTTCCAGCAAGTCAAAAAAAATGGCAGCTCCTTCTACAGTTCACCGGTTCCTTTTATAGAGAGCAAGCAGAGTTCGCGGGGTATGCTCTAAATCGACCAATCATAGTAAATTTTCCTCATTTAGAAGCAAGGGGGTAGGTCTAGAGGCATGGGCTGAGCACCCAGGCAGGGGTCGGGGGCTGGTCTGGGCGGAAGTGACGCTCCCACTGGAAGTCCGGTCTGCGCTGGCCAGCCAGAGCCCAGAGCTGTGGATGCTGGCTGCGAGGTGTTGTCCTAGGGGCGATAAGGGCAGGGAGTTTCATTTTAGGGTAGAAAACGAGGCTAAAAAATTACTTTTAGGGCATGTTATCACATTCCGTACTCCTGTTATTTACCTTTTCTCAAACCCTTGAGAAAAAAGCTTGTTTGTTCTCCCTGGGGTATGGGTAGGTAATGGGCTGGGCTATGAAGTACCATAAGTTTGATTGATTATAGCCTCTTCTGGAGGTAATTAGTTAAACATTTGAAGAAACAAGGTTCTATTAATGCAAGTAAACAGTTGGCAGAGATGGGTCCTAGCAAAGGGAGGAGGTAGGGTGGCGCAGAGGAGGGCGAGCCTTCCCCTTAACCTTCAGGTTTCCCTGGCAACAGATTAGCAGTGGGGTGTGACCTTTGTCCTCCTCACCCACCCTATTTACATTAAGTATCTCAGGTGTGGAGAGGAGCAATTAAGGATGTGGACTCATTAAGGCTTCTGCCTGACTGAATACACCCTATAGGGTGGAATCAGATCATGAACTCTCAAAATTTCAAATCTATTTTTCTTCCCAATGTCTCCTTTCTGCCTAATATTTCTCCTATCCTACCTCCTTATTCCCCCCCTTGAGACTTTGGCCCCTTAATTTTAAAAGGGGTGCTGAAGTGTGAAAGGTCTGACTTCTGTAATTTCTTCTCAACTGACGGGGCTGTAGAACCTGCCTACTTAAGGGAGCCAAGTCTCATCCTAACTGATCTAAAGGAGACGCAGGAAGGCCAGGGTTTTCAATTGGCATCCTCTGATGTTCTGGAAAAGAGACATAAACATACGAGATATGAGCCACAATTGTTGTTTAAACAGCAATTTAAACAACAGAAAAGCGTTCTGATATAAAGTATACTGGCCAAGAAAATGAGAATTTTATCCTACCAAGATGTTAACCGATCATTTTTTGAAAGGACGACATCTACCAAGGTAATCCAGATGAGCTGGAAGTGGGTACTAGCCCACAAATTAAACAGGCACCTTTATCAATACCTCTGGTATATTGTTGTGCCCAGTCCAGGAGAAAGTTTGCTTTTCCCTGGAAGAATGATGTAGAAATTAGGAGACAAATAAGTTGACATCTTTTAGTCTGGATAGACATAGGAGATAATAGTTATAAGGAAAAAGCACAAAAATGAAGCTCATCCTGATTCAGTCTTTTGGGTTTTGAATAACACCTTTTAATCTTTTAAAGGCTTACAGGTATAGTGTTCACTGGTCTTAGCATCTTGAGGCTTATTCCTGACTTCAGAGCCTTGATTCTGTAAAGTCTCAAGAGGCACAGGTTTAATTCTAGATATATACATCTAGGATTTGTTTGTGTCCCTGTAGTTGAACAGCTGTGGGACACTCTGGGAGAACTAAGAAGGTTTGGGTGAAGACTAGCTCTTTAAATCTATAAGTTAAAGGCATTGTAAATCCTTTGGCCTTGGGGGTGCAGTCAACCCTAGTTACAATACATGTTTATTTAGAAAAAAGCCTAGGGGAGACAAACACAGCAGAGGATTAAACTTCCATATTTAAAAGAAAATTGATATTTTTACCTGCCATGTCAAGAGTCACCCAGGCTCTTCTATTGTCCAGCTGGTTAGAGGGCTGATCAGAGAGGGCCTTGCTGAGCCTTGGGCATCCTCAGTCTTTGAGGGCAGCCATGATGGGAGCAGATGACCTCACTTCCCTTCAGAGGCAAGGGCAATCACACTTCCTATGTTTTTCCTCTTTACAGAGGGGGCACATCCCAGATGCAGATGGACTCCCAGCTAGGGCAGTCCTTGACCCAATGCCCAGGCTCTTTGCACTATTGGCAGGTGCCAGGCCTTGAGTTTTTTTCCCTCTCTCTGGCAGGAGCCTTTGGGTATCTCTGAGGGGGCAGGAACTTATTGCCCAATGCCTGGGCCATTAAGTGGGCTTGTCCTTAAGCCCGTATTAGTCTCTTCTGGCTGTTAATTTCATCTACCATGTCTCTGTTGTTGAAAACCCCAAGGCCAAATTTAAAAGGTGATCAGTGGGAATCTGAGGTCCCATTTCCTGCTTCTGGAGTTTTTTCCCCTAATATCTGGGGCTGATTGGCTAATAAAATAAGTCCCCAATAATATCTGCCCTTCACATGACTCTGGGCCAATATAAGTATACCTCCAGAGGGTCTTAGTTAAGGGTCCCAGAAACATAGCAGGAATTTTATTTATAATTACATCCTTTTATTTCTTTAATTAAACATGTGACCATATAATACCATTTGCTATGGTCCTCACTCTCGCTTTGATAATTTTAGTTAAGGTTTTGCTAGGGATAGCCTCTTTCCTGTAGGCTGCCTCTGGTATTGGACATAGATTTTTATTACTATATGTCTTTGCTGCTTCCTGTATATGAGCCTTTTCTCCAGGAGTGCAGCAAATGGACAGGATCACATGAAGATCCGTCCACATTAGATCAAACGTAATAGCCAGGTTTTAAAATCCATTTATAAATATATCAGGGTCCTCTGAAAATTAGCACAATTTTTAACACTAGACTAGTTCAGTTATAGAAAAAGGAACATGTACTCAATATATTTCCCTTCTCATTTAAATTTGACTATATAATTACATATGAAGTACATACATATATAATTTCCTAATTTTTTAAATCAGTGGCATGATTTGGAATGCCAAGTATTTTATCATCTCTATCTTTGCTTAAAGATGATCATAATACCATTTAGGAATACACAAATATAAAACCTTTAAAAAACTACTATCAACAATTCTGATTAGAGGACAAAGCATTTTCTTAAGTTTTGCATTTTAGAAGACGCTTAGGCAGGTCGGGCGTGTTGGCGCACACTTGTAATCCCAGTACTTTGGGAGGTGGAGACCGGAGGATCCGGGTTTGCAGCCAGCCTCAGCTCTTTCTCTCTCTCTCTCTCTCTCCCTGTCTCTCTCTCTACTTAGTGAGGCCCTCCGCAACTTCGTGAGACCCAGTTTCAAAATAAAGTATAAAAAAATAAAAAATACCACTTACTCAGTCAAGGCGAACAGACGTAAACCAGGTCTTAGTGATGAATTTTTGAATGGTACTAAACAGATGACAGAAGTTTAGTAACT